>PVKM010050789.1:0-10631 GCA_004027735.1 Carollia perspicillata
CGTGACAACTTCGTTCAGGTTATAGTAATTTCATAATTAAATTCAGTCATGCTAGAGTCAAAGAATATTCTTTAAAATTGACAAAGATATTTTAAGCATAAGATGGCACTTTACCAGCATGCATATAGAATCCGTTATGTACATAATTCAAAGTAAATTTGCACAGTGACATTTCAGAAGTACACCACAGTTGGGAGGCTGGGGTTGCAGGCACTAAATTATGCTTTACAGGCTTCTAATTTGGAACAATTCAGTTGATCTGTTACAGCCTCATCTAGAAAATAGGAATAATAGTATCTGAGTGGGCCAAGGTCAGGGATTTAGGTCAGATTTTTTCCTTTCCACTGAATTTATTAGGATGACACTGATCAACAAAAATATACAGATTTCAGCTGCAAAATTTCACAATGTATTGGGTGTTGAACCCCAAGTCAAGTCGTTTTCCATCACCATTTATCCCCTTTACCCTCCTTATCCTCCTCTCACCTGCCTTCCCCCGGTAACCACCACACTGTCGTCTGTGTCCATGAGATTTTATTTTTTTGGATGGTGTTTTAAGTTATTTTCAAGATAAAACCCTGCAGTTTAATTATGACACATTATAGCCATTAGTACATACATAAGCATGTATGTATATATTTTTTTCATTTTATCTAGGGTAGCACTCTCCAACATAAGTAGATTAATAATTTACTATTTTCTAGAAGCTATGTTAAAATTAGTTTGATAGTATATTCTATCAAAATGTAACATATCATTATACAATTTAAAAAAACACTGATAGTTAGATGCTGTTTTCAATGACCTGGTGAAATACAGTGTATGTTTCATTCCTGCAACACATTTCCACCGCACCGTGCACAACTCAGTTGTTTGGTAGCCACATGTGGCTGGTGGCTTCCCCATTGGATGGTGCAGACACAGAGTAAGAAAAGCAGAAACCTAGGGAAACTGGGGCTATTTAGAGCAACATGGGTCTCATAAAATTTTAGATCTGGGACAAACTTGAGGGACCCTGAGATCGGTTTAGGTTAAAGCAGGGAGGTTTATCCCTGCTTTAGTTGCAGGGATTGTGTTTAAGAGAGGACCAGTGGCTTATCAAGGTCGCCTAGGGAACGGGGGTAGCAGGACTGGAACCCAAACCAGCCCTCTTGTTTTTCTATGGAGGGCACTTTTTACAAGACACCACTGAGATGCTCCCACCTTAGAACTGTGTGCGAGTGGTAAACCTACTCTTCAGTGAGCAAGGAAAGGCAGAAGCCCCATGTAGTTCCCACTGGGTGCTGGGTGCCTTTATACACTCACATTCCTTAGCACTTTGTACATACTATAATGATCAATCATCATCTTAGAAATCAAAAATTTGACATTTTCCTCCTAATATGTGTTAGTCTACGGTGTATATTTTGTAGGATGAATAACTGAACCTTGTCTTCTGGAAGTCAAACACAAAAAATACCACACTTGCATAATTGAGTAGTAATGCCTTTTGCGTCTCCAGGTTTTAAAATCTTGCACTTGGCAACCTCAATGTTTCATTACCATCAACCTTTGCATTTCATTTATCCTGCAGATTAGATTTGCAAATAAGAACTGTGGATTCTCTCTTCATCCTGTCTGATGCTTCTCACATACTGCATGATGTTCCCTTGAGCCAGGTTTTTAAAATGTGGAAATTAAGACTCAAGAAAGGAAAGTCACGAACGCCATCTTTCACCTTGAGAATTAGAGAGATATGTGGCATTATCTGCATCATGAACACTGACAAAAAGTCCAAGGCAGATAGATTACGGGGTGAAATGCCTGGTGGAATGGAGAGATTGTAATTGTGGGCCATGTGAATATAGCGAATGATACTCCAGGAGGTAAATACAGGAGCTCCGCATTGTAATGCAGGTACAATCTCTTACCCGAGTAAACTGGGGCAATTAAATCCTTAAATGACCAGATGCCACTTCTGAGCAACACCACAATCTTCATGTGTGACCTTAGGCAAGTCACTTACCCACATGGTACCCATTTTCCTAGCTTCAAAATAATGCTCATCATCTATATTCAGCCAGATAATGTTTCCAGAGATCTTTGAGAAACTTGGATGAAAGGCCCCATTTACATATAAAGTAGCATTATTATTCAAATCCCCCTCTGCTGACTTCTGTGCAGCAGGTGTATTAAAGAAGAAGAACAACAACAACAACAAAAAAAAAAAACAAGGAGAAAAGGAAAATTGGCTCCTTAAATCATGGAAATCAGATTATCCCAAATCAGCTCATTTTGAAAGGGTGGGGGAGTGCTTTGCTGCATTTCTTAACCATTTCCAAACAGACTTCACTTTAAATGAACAAAGAAGTGGAGCGAGACTGATCCACAGTCCTTTACGAGAGTGAGAAACAAAATTTGAAATAAGTATAAAGCCACTAAAATTCGGGGCATAATCTTCCTACAACTGCTTCAACTACATGCATTTGTCTGCATTACTGGCAAATTTAAGATTCTAAATTCACCATTTAAATCTCGGTGTATAATGTGTTTATTTATGTGTACATGAATATTTATAACTAAATTATCACAAATGCTATTGTCTTCTACTCATTGAATGGGTTTGATGAGTCTTTGTCCATTTATAATTCCTATTGATTAATGGTGATATACTGTATAACCTTTGAATGAAAGTATTTGTGAAATACATTGCAAAGACTTTGGGGTGTTTTTTAAATTACTTAAGAATGAAGAGGAAGACATGGGTGGGGTGAAAAAACTACCTTCAATATCCCAAGGCACAGATTATGCTCAAGCTTTTCAGCGAAATTTATTTCATAAGGCCCACAGGCTTTCATGCAGCATCCATATTTAATTTCTGTATCTCTCAAATAAAGAATTCCATCCAGCGTCTAAGATCTGTTCCAGGTCTTACATTCTGCAATTACTTGCTTTTTAGCATCTTCATTGTTGTTGCTGTTAATTTATGTCCTCCTTTCCCTGGGGCAGTCCTATCCGTGTATTCACTCCTGGAACCCTGCAATAACCCTATGAGACAGGTGTTACTCCCTCTATTACTACACATGTGGATAACAAGTAGAGTATGTTATCTGGTCAAGTTCCCACTGGGTAAATGACAGAAGGGAGAATTTTAGCTAGTTCTAATGACTCTTAAGCATATAATACCACCATTATATTAAACTAGACTTTCTCTTAAAAACACCCTTGACTTTCATATTCTTCTTACTGTGCATATCCATTTGGTATCACTCATCTTGACTGTTTTAAACAAAACAAAACAAAACAAAACAAAAAAAATGTTCAGATATGTCATAAGCTTATTTTCTTGATATAGTCTTTCCTATAAGTCAGTCGGGCAACTGCTTGGCTAGCTGCCTGCTGAGCAGCCTGGCACCAAGGAACAGACAAGAGTCACACATAGTAACTATGCTATACACTCAGCTTTTATTGAATGCAGTTCACTCAAAGTAGAACATCAACACACATAATATCCTACTCATACTCTGACAGTCTAAGAGGAATATAAAACACACAGAGCAATCAATGGGGGATAACAAACCTGAGTCCCTGAATCTCAGTCTGCGGGTCCAGGAGACAGCATGGTGGGCAGGGGAGTTGTCAACATCTTGCAAGGAAGGGTCTCCAGAGCAGGGGGGCAGCAGGGCAGGCAAAGTCCTCAGTCCAGCAGGGCAGAGCCTCTGGCAGCTAATGCCAAGGGAGATCGGTGTGACCTGGAGCAGCACTCTGGGGTGTGGAGCTCGGCTATCTCAGCAGTGGTCTGGAGCCTGCCTCAGTTATACCTTGAGAGTGGTGCACTCCACCCTTCTGGGTCTTTTCTATAAATGTCTTGGCACCCCGGACGGCAAGTGTGAAATTTCCCCAGGAGCCTATCTACGGGTGGTCCTGCTCTGCAGAGACATGGCTATTCTGAGCACATATTCATATATCTTGGTTGTGTTTCCTTACCAGATATGTCTGGCATGATTTAGGTAGTTTCCTTCTTGAACCAAAGTGTCATGGCTGACTGATAGTCATCTCAGTCGACATGAGTCACTCCACTTTGTTTTATACGCTTTATGCTATCTTGATCAGACCAATGCCATTTTATTGGTCCTGCTCTTCATGGATAAAATTTGGTAGAATAGAAATAATTTTTGAGTAATTCTTTCTGAAAAGATCTTGGCCTGCCTGAATAATTGCTGATGAAAAAAATGTCATTCTGCTCACCCCTAAAAGTGCCTGACATTCTTTCTTCGTGACTAATTACTTTACAGACGGCGCTTTAATTGCAGGATGTAGGAGGTACTTTCTATAAATGCTTAACATTACAAGGGGACACGATCTGCAATCTTCAGATCATTAAACTTGTTACTAGGAATGAGTGTGCACTGGGGACCAATGACATTTGTCAAAGGAAGCCCATGTGTTCTGTGGAGGGCAGGAGGCCAGGCCCAGGAAAGGGAGCCTGAAAATTGTCTTACGCTGAGTGTCTTTAAGCATTTACTAGAAGGGAGACATGGAAAATTCAAGCCTTCTCCAGAGATATGGCTATTCAAAGAACAGGACACATATGATCACTGACTGAACTGAAATCTATGTCTAAAATAAACTCCCTGGGACAGTTTTCAGATAGTTTGCAACCATTACAAAATAGAAGCTGAGGGGACCAATTGAAAATGGTCTGGAAAGGAATTGCAGTGTGGTTATTTATCATTTGTCCACTGTCTCTCTTACACTGCCATAAGCTTGGTGAGGTTAAGGGCTTCCTCCCACACATGTTTCCAGATGTCACTTGGTGCCCAAAGCCCCATTGACATATTGCATGTTGGTAATTCATGAATAAATGTCATTGGATGGGAAATTGCAGATCTTGGTTCTACACCAAGATCCATACACGATTTTGTAGGTCATCTCTGAATTGTCAACAATTCAATGACAACATAGATATTTTGTAAGAGTTATCTGTGGGTTCCAGCATTTGAACAATATTTAAAATGCACTTTATGGCACCTGGCACTAGATTGAAAGATTCAGGATAGCTGAGAATGGGGTCTTAGCATCTCACCTATGATTCTTAAGCAGACCAAAGTTTCAGAACCAAACACTGAATTTGGTGATGAAATTTATTTGTTGATTAAATCACTTCTTTAGCTAATGCATTTTTATTCACTAACTTATTCCACATTTGCTGACACCGACTATGTGCCAGGCACTCCTGTAAATGCTAACAAGACTGGACCATACAAAATCAAAGTTCTGCTCATGCAAAACTTATATTTCCGCTTGGGAGGCTCACACACACCCCCTCAAACTGAACATGTAAATATGAGGCTGGCAATATACTTTGAAGCAAAGAAAAATCTGATAAGAGAGATATCCTGGCGTTTGGCTACTCTTTGATATAGAGTGGTTTCTTTTATTAAATAACATGGAGCAGAAGAAATAGGTAACCAAATGTTACAGGTAGAGAAAATAGAAAATACAATGGCCCCTTACAGGAACAGGCTTGGCATGTCAAGGGGCAGCAAAGAAACCAGGGTGGCTGGAACAAAGGGGGAAAGAAATGAGAGATGGGGTTGAATGGGTGGGCAGGGGAAGATCTTTAAGGCCAGAGTGAGGATTTCTATTTTACTCTGAGTGAGGTTTTGTAGACGGCAATTGTGAAGACCCTCAAGATAACAAGACACCCACCCTCTGCTGTAGACTCCCCGCATAGCCACTCTCCCTGAACGTGAGTGTGAACTCTGAATATGATGGATAGTCACTACCATGAATAGGTAACATTACCTGACACAGAATATTTTAATAGGGAAGAGTATCTTCAGTGGGCCTGAGATGTGAGGCAAGAAAATTGTTCCCCATTGGCCTGGAAGAAGATGGAAGCTGCCATGAGCTCTCTAGATGGAGGAAAGTGAATTCTGCCAACAACCTGAATGTGTTTGGAAGAAGACCCTTGGCCTCAGATGGAACCACATCACTGGGCAGCATGTCACTGCAGCTCATGAGACCTTCAACCTAGAGATTTCATCTGTGTTGTTCCTGGTCTTCTAACCTACAGAACTATGAGTTAATAAATGGGAGATAGTCAAAGCTATGAGTTTGGGGTAATTTTATGTGTTCAAAAGAAAACTAATACAAAAGCAACCCCAAAGGGAAGTGCTTTGCATATGGGGGTGGCTGCTTACATGAAAGATAGTTCATGCTATGTTAAAGGTAATGGACTACAGACACATGGGTATCCAGTGGGAGGCCACGGCAATAGTTCAGGAGAGAGATGGTGATGTCTGGGTGATGACTGGGGTGGCATTGTCAAAACATTGAGAGGTAGTTGGATTATTTTAGAAGTTAGAGACCATTGAATTTACGGATTAATTGATGTAGGAGATTTAAAAAAGGAAGGATGTAAACATATCACTGGAGATGTTGGCTGGGTCAATTGAAAGACAGAGTGTCTTAGAGAGCATGCTGATATCTCTGGGAGAGTAAGAGTGTGGGTGGAGAGGAGAAATCAAGTCTTCATTTTGAGCCATGTTATGACTGAGATACTCATAGTAATACCCCAAAAGAGAGGGCAAATAGGTCATTGGGTATAAACATTTAGAGTGAAGAAGAGAGATTAGAGCTGGAGATATTAATTTATGAGTCAGCCGTATACAGCCTGTATCTAATGACGTGGGATGGAAATCACCGAGTGTTTGAACTGACATAAACAGTGGACAAGACCTTGTGTCTGATCCCTCTTTGTAAGCACCCAGATGTGATTCTGCTTCCAAGCAGACTGAAAGACATTCTAAAGAAGAGAGGAATGTCCAGGAAATCAGTGCATCATCCAATCAAAGTAGAGAGTATTTTTAAGAGGCAAAGATGTTGAATAATACACATAGTTCATTTAGATCAATTGAGAGGTAGCCATAGGATTTCACAAGTGGATATTTGGTGAGACCAGTTTTATTGCCATGATGAAGACAGATGTTGGGAAGCAGCAAAGAGAAAAAGGAAGATGAAGACTTACGTGCAGCAAAGTAGCTAGCTTTCAAGAGGTTTGGACATGAAAGAGAAAGTAGGGAGAATTTGATAACTGCAGCAAGATGTGACAACAAGGTATTTTAATCTAATTTTTAAAATAAGTAATGCAACCATATGGCTTATAACTAGAATGTCTACATGCTTTCACAGTGAGAAGTCTCTGCCCATAGCCCCCTCCACCACTGCCCAGTTCCCTTCCTAACCCCACCTTCATGCCCACTATTTTCTTATGTACCCTCACAAGTCTCCTTATACATTATAAGCAAATCAAAATATAGTTTCCCATCTTTTCACTTTTATCTAAGCATAAATTATATTATTATTCATATAATTCTACTCTTTGCTTTATTCTCTACCTTAAAAATATTTCCAATGTCAGTTAACAAAGACCTTCCTTGTCTGTTTTTATAATCCTCTGTTATCTCATTAAAACATGGAATATTTAACCAACCCTTCACTGAGGACCCTCATCTTGCTCCCAGCCTTTTTCCCTATCACCAACAGGATACAGTGGATAACCTGGTTCATGCATCATTTTGCCCAAGTTCATGTGTACAGTAAATCCCCAAAGTGGGTTCTTCTCATGCTTGTTGTTATAGCTCAGGGCCTTGATGGCTTGTTGATTTGTTTCTCTGGTCACTTAAGAAATGGAAGCACGCTGAGTGAGTTAATTAGAGAAGGAAAGGATCTGGGAGAAAGTGAGAGTGTGAAGACACAGAACTAACAGGGCTGGTAAGAAATCAGCTCCCTCAAGAGGGGGACATGGACTGAAGGCTGGAAGGATGACTCTAAGAAGAGGTAATCCCTCCATCTCCTTGGCAAGAGGTCAAAAGAATTCTCATCCAGTAATTATCCTACCCTTGTAGATTTTGAGATTAGGGTGGTTGCTAGGTCCAAAAGGTTTAGATAAGTGAAAAAAAATTTGAATTAAATACTGTGAAGAAATTGAAATGGAGAATGAGAGAAACACAAAAGAAATTCAAAGCAGTACTTTAAAATCAGTTGCTGATGGAGAGTGTTGTTGCCTCCTGCACGGAGATTCGAAAGCTGGAAATGTGAGAGCGCAGTGGTCCAGTGATATGGAATAAGCTGCAGAGAAAGTCAGCTCCATTATCACTTTCCCACTAACGAGAGTAAACTTGGCAGTGGGAAGAACAGACACCTGAGGTTCCTTCTGGCCCCACCCCTGAAAATGCCAGTGATCTTGGTAAAATCAATTAATCCCCAAAGTTCCAGTTTGCTTATAAGCTAATGGGGGTATTCCTTGTAAAAAGAAAGTTAATATATATAAAAAGCTAAATGAGATATGGGTTAAGGACATACCTGTTTGGGGAACTAATAAATAACTCTATAAGAAAGTGCTTTTAGAAATGTCACAAACTCTATATGCATCGCTATCATTAGCTCAGAGTTGTTAACTAAAATTATAGAATGGATTTGAGGAGTTTGTAGATATTTTGTTCTCCAGAAAGTAGAGATTATTTCTGATCATAACATAAATTATGATTATCAGAAGAGACTTTAAAAATAAGTATTTATTTATAGTTTATGTATGGCTAGGTAGGTAGGTTGATAGAAGTGCTTTATCATAGTTTTTATCTTAATACATGTTTTTTATTTCTATTTTAATTACAGTTTGCTTTGATTATTATTCTGTGTTGGTTTCAGGTGTACTGTGTGTGGTTAGGCAATCACGTACTTTACAAAGTGTCTCCCTGATATTTCCAGTACCCACCCAGCACCATACATGGTTATTGCAATATTATTGACTGTATTCCCTATGCTGTACTTTACGTCTGCATAACTGTTTTGTGATTTCCAATTTGTGCTTCTTAATTCCTTCACCTCCTTTACTCAAACCCCCAACACCCCTCCCCTCTGGCAACCACCAGTCCTCTCTCTGTGTCTATGAGTCTGTTGCTGTCTTATTTGTCTATTTTGCTCTTAGATAGTATTTTTAAACAAAATTCTAATGCACTGGAAGGACAATTTCCTAAAGTGTTATTATATTACTATAAGAACTTTTTACATTTAAAGTAAGCACCTGATATCTGCTAACCTCTTATGTCCCATTACTTTCCTCACACCTATCGTGAATTAGGACATTGATAGGACTGTAATGCTGCAAATGTGTTTGCATTAAGCAGTATGTCATGTTATACTTACATCAAAGCTAGCTAGAGTAATCAACCTATCCCTGGGACTTTTATGTTTTTAGCATTCAAAACCCCACACCCAGGAAAGCCCTCAGTCTCCAGCATGCTGAAGCAACAATGTTCATATTGTCACCATCATGATAGTTATCTTTAGTGTAATTTAATCCAGTAAATATTTAGCTAGAGCACACCATGTCCTGGTCACTGTGGAATGAGCCATGAGTGGGATGGAGAATTGTGTATAGTGAACTGGCACAGGCTACGGAGTCAGAGCTCAGGGCTTGAAACTGAAGTTCTACCATTTCCTAACTGTTGGTCCTTGGGCTTAGGGGAATCTCTGAATCTCTCAGAGCCCCATTTTCCTATTGAAATATGAAAAAGATGATATCAATGCTACTCCCAAAAGTCTCATTGCAATTAAATGATACTATGAATGCTTATCTGCATACATACATTCAACACCTGGTCTGGAAATTAATAAATGCTCGATATATCCTAGTTTATGGTCATACCTCCATTAGTAGTTGGTCCAGTGGAATTTGTGAAATAGCAGGATGAGCGAAGGGGAACTGAACTATACCTGGAGTGGAGCACTAGTGTTGAGGTCTTGGGAAGACTTATTGCAGAGGTGACCTTACATCTTTGGCCAGCTCTGGCTATCAGAATGTTGACTGATAACACTGAGAAGGGGTAGGGTATATTAAAAAGCAGACATGGCCCACTAAAGGGTCACATGGAGGAATGAAGAAAAGGAAGAGATGAGAAGAAAGCATGTGTTCTGACATGCTTTCTCAGTAAAGAACAGCACATTGGGGTGTGTGTGTGTGTGTGTGTTTCCAGGCAACACAATGACATTGGATCACTTTTATATGTCCTGGGAGTTTATTGTAGAGAGCATGGTAAACTTCGCCCAGGTCATATGTCAGGTACATACCCTTCTTAGTATGTCATGTGGTGGAGGAGGGTCAGACTGGGGAGGTGGCATGCATTACAGAATATGTGTTTTTATAATCACTAAAACTTCTTTCCCAAAAGCACATTAAGTTTTAAACATACTGGCAGAGGATAAATGAAATAATTTTAGTGCAGAGACCCTAAAGTGTGACCTATGGCATTTACGTCCTCTGAATCATTTAAAGTCCAACGTTAGCCTCTTTGCTGCATGACAAGCCTACCAGCCTAAACTTCCAGATTCTTCACAGACTGTTTGGACTCGCTTTTTCATGGGCATCTTCTTCATCCTGCTGCATCTGCCTTGCAGAGCTGCCCTTCTGCCTGTCACCCAGCTGATAATTCTTAATCATGCAGGACAGGGCAAGTGCTGTTTTAGGCATTGAGAATACAGTAGTGGAGAGAGAAGACCAAGAGCTCCATCTCCATTTTGATGGGTCCCATACTCTATTGGTCAGGGGAAAGATGTAAACATTTTGAAATGAGCTATAAAGGACC
>PVKM010050790.1:0-10629 GCA_004027735.1 Carollia perspicillata
GTCGGGATCTGGGCGTTCATATTTTCTCATTTAACTTCCCAGGTGATTCTGATATAAAGCTATGGTTGAGAACTACTGTCATCATTTCTGCCTCTCCATAATTATACTCTTAAATCTTTCTGCACAAAAAGTCGGGAACCTAAGAGGGAATAATATATGCATATATACTGTTGCTATAAATATTTACAAATATCTTTTTAAAGATTGAAAGCAGGCCAGGAAAATTACATGGATCAATATGTGATTGTTTTTAAGTGAGCAAGCACTTCATTTTAAATATCGCAAATACGTTCAGTGCTTTTTCAAGGGAGATAAGTTAAAAGATCATTCTTCATATTTGGAAACCTGTTATGGAAAGAATGAAGGTCTGAGAATTAAACAAACAAAGCCCTGCAAATGACCAACAAACACAGAGAAGCTTCTCTGTTACGAAGCTGCTCTATAGCTCAGCTTTCTCAGCTGTACGTTGGAGATACTGAAGTTCATTCCTGAGAGTTACTTCAAACATTAAATGGAAGTTCTAATACAAGTGATCCTCATTATTCATGGATTCAGTATTACCAATTAGCCTACTTGGCCAAAATTTATTTGTACCTCCAGAATCAATACTCGTGGCCCTTTCCTAGGCCTCTGTGCACATGCACAGAATGGAGGAAACTTCCACGTGCGTGACACGGGTTCCTCGCTGAAGGGGAGCACGGCTACGCTCTCCCTTCTCCTTTCAGCCCGCCTACGGTAAACCGGCAATTTTCAACCTTTCTCATCTCACGGCACACATAAACTCATTACTCAAATTATGCAGCATACCCCAAAATATATGTTTTTTGCCAATCTGACAAGAAAAAAAGATGTAATTTTCACTCATTCACACCAGACGGCTATTGTTGTCTGTTGGCTGTTGTCACTTTTTTTGCCTGACAGTCTAAGGGAAAAGGGGTCAGTGCCCTGACTAAATAGTCAGGTATTACGTGTTTTAACAATTCTTGTGGCACACCAGGTGAAAATTGCTACTGTAAACAGCTAGTCTTTTCATGGCCTATGTAGCACCTTTATTTTTATTTTTTTTTGCATTTTCTTTTTTTTGTTAGTAATTTCACTTTTTCATAAAATGCATCCCAATGTAAAGCTGAAGTGCTGTCTAGTGTTTCTAAGGACAAGAGGCTGTGATGTGTATTGTAGAAAAAAATACATATATTAGATAAGCTTCACTCAAGCATGAGTTATGGTGCTGTTGGCCATGAGTTCAATGTTAATGAACCAATGAACAATATATATTGAATAGGGTGCCTTGAAATAAGAAGACTCATAAACAAAGTTATGTATTGATTGGTTGACAAAAAATGTGACAGAGGCTCACAGGAACATAACCCTGTATTTCCCCTAGGAGCAATGATTCAGCATTTTCTCATTCAGTCTTTGAGGCGACGTTATGGAATATAAATACTATAACTTGGGTAGGGAACGCACAATACAATATACAGATGATACATCATAGAATTGTAGAACTAAAACCCATATACTTTTATTAACCCATGTCGCCCCAATAAATTTATTTTAAAAGTTTTTAAAAATTGTGAATAATGAGAATTTTTTAAAGACTTTTTTTAATTTTTAGAGAGGGGAAGGGAGGAAGAAAAGGAGGGGGAGAAATGTCAATGTGTGGGTGCCTCTCAGGCACCCTCTAATAAGAACCTGGCCCCCAACCAGGCATGTGCCCTGCCTGGGAAATGAACTGGTGACCCTTTGGTGTGCTGGCTGGCACTCAATCCCCGGAGCCACACCAGCCAGGACAAGAAGTGACTGTGTAAAGTATCCAGTGTGAAGCCTGGCATAAAATTCTTGCTAGAAATGATCAGCTTTTCTTGTCACCCATTACTAGGAATTTTTATCATAAAACTATTTTTAATTAAATCCAGATGTGAATGTACACATTGGTTTTATTTGTAATAAAGTTTGTTTGTTTCTTTATCGGTGAGGAGAATTCCGTGTGAGCTTCTGCTGTCCAGAATTGAGCCTTCTGAAATAGCCAAGCTTCCAGAAAACCTTCACACTAATAAATAGTTAGAAAAACACGTGATACTTTTTAGCACCAAAGAACCAGTGCAGCACCAAATGCAGCTCATAAAAGCTGCTGCATGGATGGCAAGAGCCCACTGATGCAAGAGTAAGCCGAACTTTTGCAAAACACTGTAGAACACGCAGAGAAGAAAGGTGGTGGACAGCGTGCTGACATCATTTAGTAACAGAAACAGGCATGGCACCAGTAAACACTTTGAAAATGGAAAATAATGAGTGACAGAAGACAAAAAAAGAGAAAACAGCGACAACTTTTAGGGCACAAAGAATGCCCTGTTGAATGCCTCTAACCCTGGAGGATATCAGGCTACCATGTTGAAAACAGGTCCTCCAATAAAGTGTATTCTCTAGGTCATCTATTGTATCGAATGCTAGAACTCCCCTAACTATGCTCCTCTTAACAGTAGGATGCAGGCAGTCTCTGCGGTGGAGCAGAGCACTGGAGAAACTGGACAGTTTGGTTTGTCTTCTAGGGAAAGGCAAAACACTGAAGCAGAAAAGCGATTGCTAACATCTGTAGACAAAACTTGGTGAGCACAGACAAATGCTAATGAGTCAAGTGAGTAGCAATCTTTTAAGCCCTAAAATCAAAATTAAAGAAGGAAAGCTGTTAAATGTTTGTAGGTTCTTGAAATTGTACATAGTGACATACTTAGGATTTCTGTGTATCATTCCCTATGGGTTTGTTTTTGTGTCTGTTACCAGAGTTTTGTGATTTTCTTCAATGTGTCCCAACTCATTCTTAGTTATTTCCTACATTCTTAGCATTATTACTATTGTCATGGACAATATTTTTTCCACCTTAATTTCGAACGAGGGGGTTACAAGTATAGAAGAAAGTTACTGATTTTTGCATTTTTATTAGATTTACTTTAAATTTTAATTCAGAAGGAGAAAGAATGTGTCTAAACAATTCATGTTCTCCTCCTTTGCAATATTTCTACCTTTTGTATTGATCCATCGAAACTTAGAATTCGTAGAGAACTGTATCTCATCAATGGCAGAGGACTTCATTTCTTTATCCTAGCCTTAATATAACAGTTGCAGTGTTTTATTATAAGAAAGATGGTGGTAGTTGATTTGAAACATTTTTACGATGCTAAAGAAGTGACATTGTTTAACTAAAATGTTATTGACTGCTTTAAAAAAATTAAATGTTAAATTTTATCCAAATCCTTCAACATCTCTCAAAAAGTTCATGTATGTTATCTTGACCACATCACATGTAATTAACCATATACTAAATATACTAAACTGTGCTTGCTTTCCTGGAGTGACCTGGGAACATACATGGTTATAATGTTATCATTGTATTTTCTCAGTTCTCAAATGCCATCAACTATTATGGTAAAGAACTTTTCAATGGTAAAAAAGAAACATTATTGTGTGAGATATATATATATATGGTTTATAAGGTGCTTCACAATTTCAAAGACATTAAAGTGTGAAAAATACATAGCTCAAATTTAAAAAACAAGATAAATAAGGTAGAGGACTTCTAAATTTACATTTCAAAAATTTATTTTTAATTTTATCAATGACATTTCTTAATTACACCAGACAAAGCTGTCTTTGCCCAATTTTGGTGTTGGCTTATCCAGTCTGTACCCCCAATACTTCTAAATACTTGATCCATCATTGCCTGGCATGCAATATTGCCTGGCATATTATGCTATCTTGCATAGCTGTGTGTAATGTTTTTCTCAAGAGTCAAATAGTCTGCAAGCGGTGTCCAACCCGCAGCCCTTGGGCCACATGGAGCCCAGGAGGGCTAAGAATGTGGCTCAACAAATAATTGTACATTCAGCTAAAACTTTTGTTTTGCTCATCAGTTTTCATTAGTGCTTGTGTATTTAATGTGTGACCCAAGACAACTCTTCTTCTTCCAGTGTGGCCCAGAGACGCCAAAAGGTTGGACACCCCTGGAACAAAATAGTAGCAAGTTGTGCTACAAGAAAAAGTTAAATTATATTAGGCATATTCTGTTCAAGAAGGCATAAGGACTGTCATTCAGCTTTTCTAAATTCATAGACACAATAGCTCTGATTATATAATAGCAGACAATAGCATTTTAAATAACAAAAACAACAAAAATCTAGGAATAAGCTGAACAGTAAGTCAGCATGATTTTTTATGAAGAAAACTACTGGGGAACAAAAAGGACATACCTTATCCTTGAACAGTAGATCTCAATGCTGTTAAGATGTCAGTTTTCAAATTAATGAATTAATTTGATGGAATCCAAATTAAAATACCAATGGAATTGTTTCAATTAGAAAAACAGAATCTAAAGTCCTTGTGGAAAAATGAATACATGAGAATACAGAAAATTTCATAAAAATAGAAATAATAAGTGAGATATAACTTAATTGTTATATAAATATACTTCTACAGTAAGCAATTTGGTACTAGCACATTATCTATAGTAAAATAATAAGATAAGATAGAGAGTCCACTTCCTCTATCTTAGAAAATTTAGTGTGTGTGTGTATATATATATAGTTAAAATCAATGGCGAAACAGGAATTGTTCAATAGAATGATATTGGGAAAGTGGCCAGCCTTCTGCAGAAGAATAAAGCTATGTCTCTTATCATCTCAGTCAAATGTTTCCTAAAGATGAAAGTAATGGAAGAATGTATGGGGTCGTAATTTGTGTGTTGTTGTTTACAAACTTGGAGTGGGGAAAGTTTTTATAAGCAAGAAATTAATGACTCAAATTGTATTACAAAATTTGCATGACACAAGATTTTGCATGACACAAGTATTTTTAAGAGACAAATTTCTATTTGTATCCTAGGAGGAAGCGAAGGCTTACTTTATATATACAAAGTTCTTAAAATTCAATAAAGGAAAAGGTGCAGAACATGAATACACAGGCCACAGAAAAAGAAATAAAAATAGCTTACCATATATATACATGAAAGATGCTTAACCTCACCAACAATTAAAAATATATAAGATGAAATAAAATTTCAACCTAAAAATTAGAGAGGTTTGATTGTACTGTTGGCAAGGGTGTGTTGAAACAGACACTGTCAGTTTGATGTAACTCCTTTAAAAAGTAACTTGATGACACATATTAAAGTTTGAAATGCACATGCTCTGTGACCCAGAAGTTGCTCTTTTAGCAATTTATGTAAAGTATGTAATTATATATATGCTTAAATACAATAAACTAATAATAATATTAATTATCACTCATTGAACATTCATTATAGACCAAGCATTATTCTAAGTGCTTTACATATACTATTAATTTATTTAATGCACACATACACCTTATAAACTATGTATCAATTAGGAGTGCTCTTAGCTGCAAATAACCAAATGCCCACTGAAGTGGGCTAAGCAATTTAGAAGTACGTTACCCAATTAAACAGGAAGTTTGGAGGTGTTATATTCTTGGTGCACATTTGCAGTGTAAGCTTGTGGTGCAGCAGTCTGGGCTCTGGCTGGTGCCCAGCCAGTCCTCTTAGCTTTCTCAAGGTGGCAGGATGGCTGTGGCAGCTGTCACAGTCTCACACAACTCACATAGAACTTCAGAAGTACGAAGTCGGCCGATGCCTCCTTCATCCATCTCAGAATCAGGATTGAAAATCTAACCAGAAGCCTCACCCAGCACAAGCTTTCTCTTAGGTTTCATTGGACAGATAATATTAATTGCAGCTTTATTGAGCACGTAATAATTAGTAGACGTTTCTCTAAGTTCTTTATATCTATTCACTCATTCGGTCTTCAAAATGTCCTTTATACAGTGGGTACTGTTATGGTCTCTGGGAAGCAAAGAGTTTAAGTAACCTGCCCAAATTCACACAGCTAATAATCGCAGGACCCAGAATTCTGACCCAGGCAGCTAACTCCAAAGTCACGCTCTTAAATAAGCAACTATGTTGCCAGATCTTGTGCTTATGCCCAAACTGATCACTAACAAAGCAGAACATTATCTCCAATCTTGCTAAGAAATTATTTTTTATCCTCTAAGACTGGATGAAGAAATGTGGGGAGGGGAACTCAACTTACCTGAGCATGTTGGATAGCCTCTAAGACAAAGCCGCCATTCTAAAACTTTCAAAAGTTTTAAAGAGAGAGTATAGCTGCTGGGGAGGCAGTCAAAAGTCTCTGATGTAGATAAGTTCTATTGCTGTCCCCAACGCACAAATGAGGAAAGTGAGACGTAGACGAAATACCTGCCCTGCGGCCATGCTTCTTGTAAGGGAAGAAATGTCTTGAAATGTTGAAGGAAACATCTGGAAGTAATCTATTTGTGTATGAGCAGGAGGCCAGAACAAATAAATTAGGAAGATGAACACAGTATGATAATTTGCTATTGTTGCAATGGAGTAGATTTCTATGTAAATATATAGAGAGAGACCTATGATATGTTCTAAGCTGAAAAACTAATAGTAGCAGAGTACAGGAAAATGTATGTTTCCTGTGGGCAAAAGTAACATGTAAACACGTGTAGACAGACATGCTTGCATGGGCTCTACTTGCCTGTTTCTGCAGAAACAAGTAACTACTAAGAAGAGTTGCTCTGAGCTAGTTGACCCAGTGACCGGGGTAAGGAGACAACATACCTTTTGGTGAACACTTTTTGAAATATTTGAATTTTTGCCAGAGATGTGCATTGCTTTGTTATTTTTTAATTTCATAAACAAATTTATAATATTGCTTTTTAATTAAAATGTCTAGTTTATCTAAAACTAGTTGTGACTTTACAAGCGATATTCTTCTGTATCCAGAATGACTCACAATCTTCCTGAAGATCTTGAATTTTCACTCTTTCTTTACACTTGTTTGGAGAGTTGGAGAGACTCATGTTTTCAAGGGCAGGTCTCGCTAATCTGGAAAGCAAGCACAGTCTGCTGCGTTCGTCTGCTAATAAAGTTCGGTTGGGGTAAAGAGATGGTCACGTTTGCCAAATATCTCCTTAGAGTGGCAAAGAGCCTCAGAGTCAGGTTTGGACTCTCAGTGACAGGTGTCAGCTCTGTTTCATAACCATTTAATTTTTTTAAAGAAGCCAAGTAAAAGAAGAGTAGATTTCCTTTCTTGATTGGCTATAGGTGCTACCTTTGCCCTTGTACATTTCTTTAAGGAATGTTTCCCTGACAGTCCCCTCCCCCTCTTCCCTCCCCGCCGCCGAAATTTCCAGTATGCGTTTCCCCTAGAAACTGTCTCATAAGAGATGTGTATGAAGATTAAACTTGACTCTGTTTTTGACATGGGCGGCTTAAATCCCTTCTTCTTATATACCTCTACATCTTTTTTTCTTACTTGAACACACAAAAAAAAAAGAAAAAGAAAAATGGATGTTGAAAATACTGATGATATAGTAATCTCTGCCTACCAGGCTGAATTGAAATTTTTAAAATCTGCTTTGGCATCGACACCCTGGCACTGCCCAGCTAAATCTACAGTCCTTACGATTTTCTGGGTGAGGGGTGAAGCTATGGAAACTGCACGAGGAGCTGGCTTCTCACATTCTCTCCTGAAGGGAGGAACTCACAGAGAAAAACAGCATTAGTGAAAAGCTCATTCCAGGAAGTGAACAGAGGAACTGACTCTGTGGGAAAATGGAGGCTTTGAAGGTAATAATGTTTGTGCTTCCAAGAAGAATAATGACCAGCTTGTGTCCTGAGAAGGTGATGCTGAAGTCCTTTTGTTCCAAGCGAAACCACGTTGCCTGGTTACAGAGAGATTTTGCTCTAAGTGTCCAAACTGCAGGCAGGAGTAGAATTAGAACCCATGTCTCTAAAATAACACAAAATTTTAAAAAGGGATGCTAATAGAGAACTTTGTAATTCGAACACATTTTTTGTCCCAACTAAACAATCAGCCCCGATACCTTGCACAAATCTCAGTTGAAACTGCCCAGTTGCCTCATTTCACTTCTGGTCTTCCTAACACCAGCAGTGAGTTAACCAGAGTGCCCTTCCCAGCCGGTCACTGCAGACTGCACGCAGAGTAGGCAAAGCCCAGGTATGTATGTGATTTGCCTCACTTTGGAAGCACAAGTAGAGTGTGGAAATGCAAAAAAAAAAAAAAAGATAACTCTCATCTCAACTTTTAAATGCTAGCTGGCCAATGACCAAATGAACAGAAACAGATTACCAGGGGAGAGTGTCCTGAGTTTATTACGTGAATGTACATTCAGGAGTGTCATCAGAATACAGACCCAAAACGCTCTGGGCAAAGGAGAAGGGAGACAAAGGTCTGGGGTTCCCAAGGGGACTTAGGCAATTCCCAGGTAAGATAAAGAGCAGCCACCTGGTAAGCAAATTCTAGCTGGGCCATCCAGAAACAGTGGGACAGAGGGGAACCGGCTTTGCAAGATTCTCCCTGTCCAGTCAAATACGTGCTAATGCATAGGTGCTAGGGTGAATATGCTAGGGTGAATATGCTCGGTTTCCCTCCGTGAAGCAGATTTCCCTATCTAAATCTGCTTAGGCAGTGGAGGGGAAAGAGAGTCAAACTTTCTTTCTGAGTCTTTTGTTTTTTAATGTAGGACTCTGAAAAGAGCTACCCCAAGACATGTCTCAGCGGTATGCGGATTATTCTGAGCTAAAAGCAACCAAGACCCTGCGGGCTCAAGAGAAATGTGTGCTTTTTCTCCTTAACTATCTAGAAGAATTTAAATTAGGAGCCTGGCCCAGGATAAGAGTTCAAAACAGAAATGACTTTGTAGCTATCTATGTGGCAGGCCAAACTAACAATTACTGACCACGTCGTGCCCTCCCTGCAATTGTAGCCGAAAGCAGGTCCAACGGGCCACGACAAAGGCCAGTGCTCAAGACGCAGGTACTGATGAAAAGGAAAGTAGCTTATTCAGATGTCCCCCATCTGGAAGATGGGAGGACTTCTGTCACGAAGCCCATCTCCTTGGAAGTTTTGGGGGGATCGTGTCTCAAAGCCCATCTCCACAGCTCAGATGAGGCAGAGGTTCTCATAAGGAGGGAGGGGGAAGCAGAACAAACAGATCGAGGGAGGGAGTTGGAAAAGTTCTCTACGTGCAGACAAGCACAGTCCGTTCTGATAAGGCAAGTGAAGGTCCCGTGTGCCTCATCCTGGTTTAGTCATCCTGGATTCGCGTCATCCTGACTCCACAGTTAAAGGTCAGTAAATCCCCTAGAACTGGGATGCTTGAAGGTTGGAGTCTGTATCTTTTGAAATTAGTTCCTACGATTTTTACACAAACGTGCTGTTTATCTACAAGCCACTTATTTTTCAGTGTCGGCACTTACAGCAACAATGTCAAAAGAATGGTTGGATGGGTTACCATTTCCCATCGTTACACAATTACCTTCTGAAGCCGTAAAGTATATTACCTTATCCCCAGCTCGTGTACCTCACCTTCCCTTTCCGTCTCTGAATGTCTCGTGCAAGTGGAATCCCTGACTCTCTCATGTGTGTGAGGGGGGTTCCCACACAAACATATGTATTACATTTGGTTATTTTCCCTTGTTAACCTATCTCATGTCTATTTGATTATTATACCAGCTGAAAGAACCTTGAGGGTATAGGAAAGATTCTCCTTCCTCCCATGTTAATAAATAGCTTAAAATCAATATCCCAGAAGGTACATTTTGGGGTGACTACCCCTCAAGAGCTAGTGGTGTTGCATGTTAGAGGGCACCAGGGTGCGTCTGCAGTGTTTGAGAAGGTGGCAGCTTGCAGCGTGTCTGACAGGCCATGCATGCAAAAGAGACGCAGCGTTGGATCAGGAGTATTTCCACTGCCCGCCCCCACACAGGCGATCAGAGGAGTGTCGTGTGACTGTGTCCCCACGGTCCTGAGAACTCACTGCACGAGCAGCAGTGGGACAGCCATCCATTGCTGTGATTCTGCCGCTCTCCCTGAGTGCACCACTGAAACTTAAAATTAGCCACATCTTCATGAAATAGCATTCATCTCCATTTCATCTGCTGATGACAGTGTTGTAAAATTGGAAAGGCCAGAAAATTCTGTCATTAGCTCATCTCTCTTTATACATACTTCTTAGAATTTATCTCTCTTTGTCTCTATGTGAGCCCTAATGCATCCAAATACATTTCAGCAATAACCTGCCTCATTAGGCACTATCTATGTACACATATCTACATCACCTCCTGCACTTCATTTTTTACACTTGTATTTTAATCAAAGAATAAATGTACTTAACTTGTACTCAAATGTACACAATACATATATTTTGAGTACCACGCTGTGCTAACTTTTTGTTGAGTAGAGCACAAAAGACTTCTTTTAAGCAGATGGCATTTTACCTGGAGCACCAAGTAAGTAGTTATTGTTTACCAAAAAAGGATGGGCTCATATGGAAAGATAAAAGTTATAGCTGTAGCAGAGCAAGGGTGTGTTTGGGGAATAGCAGGTAGCTTAGTGGCAGTGAAACCCCACCATGCTACGTGCTGGGAGCAGGAGGCTCAAAAGGTAAGTTCAGACCACACTGCAGAAACCACAGAAGGTCAGAGTCAAGTACTTACAATTTAAAGCAATTTTGATCATCACATGAAATATGCAATAGGCAGGTAATAGTGTCTGGTACAATGTAGGT
>PVKM010050791.1:0-10639 GCA_004027735.1 Carollia perspicillata
AATGAGGACACTGAGGCCCACGGGAGGTTCCCTACAGCTCGTGGTTCGAAGCTAGTAGAGCAAGGGTACGAATGCGGGCCTGTCCGCTTCCAGAGCAGACGTGCCTGCTCGTCTTGCCCCCCCTCCCTCAGGGCCCTCTCCTCCTGGGGACAGGACTGGCAAAGGCCTCAAGCTCTGGATGTTTAGTCCAGTCCCGTGAGCTATCCTTTAGTGGCTGCCCTGCCACAGGTCCTCGCTGCCGGCCCTGGGTGTCCGCTTCATGGTACGTATATCTGTTGCACACGCCATACATGTCACCAAAAAATTAAGGCTCTGGACTTCAAAATCCCCCAGGACATTTATCAGCCAGGCATCAAGGGTCTGTGAGGACTGCTTTACCCTCCAGCTTGACCGCTTTTTCCTTCCTCCCGGGCATCTGAACTGCCCATCACACTGGTCTTCTCACTGCTTCTCTGGCCAGCTCAGCCCCCGCGCCCCCAGGCCTCCCCTCTCCTGACTTCCTCAGTGTGTACACTCTGCCCCGCTTAGCATCCGCCTGCCTTCTCTCATGTCCTGTGCATTAATAGCTTTCTGTTTTTAATATCCTTTTTCTGATTGGATTGTAAGCTCCTTAGAAGCTGGGACCATGCCTTGCCCTTGGTTTACACTGCCTTTCCAATCCTGTCCTTACCAAACTCCAGCCTATTGTGCTGGGGAAGTGGGGAGGACATAGACCACGAAGGATTCCTTTGGGCATCTGAGGCACGAGGCACTTTGCGCACTTTGGGTCTGGAACTAGAGTTGGTCAATGAACCAGCCAACCTTTCTCAGTCATCTGACCTCCCCCTACAATCACCGGGGTGGCATCTCACCCCCAATTCCAACAGTCGCCCTTGCGGAGATGTGCTCTCTCTCTCTCTTTCTCTCTCTCTCTCTCTCTCTCTCGCTCTCCCAAGTCCCCATGGAGACAGGCAGAGCCGTGGGAAGCAGGTTGGATGCCTCCCCCTGGACTCGGTGTACATTCTCACAGGGACACATTCTGTCTTAGCAGCAGCTCAGCCGGCTCCCAAAGCCCCAGCCATCCCCAGCATCAAGGCCCCCAGATGGCGCATTCTATGGAGCATGCGGTGATGAAGGGAGGCACCAGCTCGGGAAGGGAGAAGCCTGGGGGCTGAGTGCCACCGACTCATTTGTCCCTCCATCCTGGCCCTTCTGCACGATGTCTTGCTCCTAGCAGGCATCCTGATGGCGAGAGGACCATCCAGCCGGCAAGTGCTAGAGGCATTTTGGGCAGAGGAGGTTGCTTTCTCCTTTCTAATCAGCCTTCCTTCTTTCCTCTCTCAGGCTGAGTTGGAAAGCTCTTGAAAGGTAGCAGATTGCAGGCACGGAAGGCTGGGGTCTTCTGTTTATCCACAGAACGAGGACACTGGCCAATGCAGGAGCCCTGTGCTGTTCTTTCCATGTGCTCCTGGCTCCAGAGCCACCGAAGCAGGACTCGTGGGCCGTCCAAGGCTCCAGCCCCCACCTCCAGCCTCCCACTCCCCCACACGGCCTCACAGAGAGCTAACGGCGTGTTTTCCGTGGCAGTGGGTCTCAACTTGTGGGGTTATGAGCCACCAGGGGGACATAAAACACCAGGGCACAACTAGCAATGGTTTTAATGAAATGGAATGGAACACAGAAGGGTATCACACGTGGAAATGGTATCATTTCATTACATTTGGTTCTCTCTCTCTCACACACACACACACACACACAAACACAAACACGCTCACCCTTCCTCCTGTGAGTTGCATTCCCAAAGACTGGCAAGCTTTGTTCCACAGGCTAGATGAGCCAAGTCTCGCCCTTGACCCTGGCTCTGGCATGGTGACCTTCTGGGGCAGTGTGGGACACTTCTTCAAAGCTAACCAGCCCTGTCCTCCTACCACCCATCCAAAGGAAACACCTGCTGACGGCAAGGCACGGGGGCAAGGCCGTAGGAGCCTAGACGTGACTGAGGAGCACTGTCTGCCCTCCCGAGGTCTGAACTGGGAATGAGGCTGAGACGAGGCCTGCAGACTGGAAGAAGAAACACAAATATCCAATAACACAGTGGAGGGAGACATCAACTCCCACTACTGAAGAGACCCTCAGAGTTCTGAATAGACCAAACGCCGCCAGCAAGCTTTGCAATGGTGGGGGGCACCGCTGTCTAAGGTATGGCTCTCAGAATTAGGGGTGTGTTGTTCACTTGCCTCTAAAATGCCTAAATTCCCTGAGGCTGGGTCGTTAGCCCTCCGTGGCCCATTCTCTGCAAAAGCCAACCTGTGCGGGGCTCTCAAAAGTGCCCCTTTGGGCCCAAGGGAGTCTTTTCCACCCCAGGCGTCGGCACGCTGTGCAATTCCTGGAGGAGCTAGAATGGGATCAGGGGGCTGGACTGTACCCCTGGCACGGACCTGCTGTGCTCTTTGATTCCGGGCGGCTGTAAGAGGCAGATCTGTAGCTACGAGGATGGAATGTGGACGAGAAGTGGCCATCTCCACTCTCAACCGACGGTGAATTTGTCCAGACACATGGCCAGAAAGAATGAGGACTGGACAGACCCGCACTGGTTTTTCCCACTAGTTGGAAAGATCTTCCTGCCACCCAGACACGGTAAAAGCCAGTTCTCTGCTGTCTTGGACTTGTATTCTCTGCAGCTGTGAGAAATGCCTGTCATCTGATGAAACACAAAGGGCTATGGGGCACAGCTGGCTTGAATACGAACCAACGTCCACAAGGAAAGCAACCGCTCTGGCCTCAGGGATGGTTTTTCCGGGGGGGGAGGCAGAAATCCCACCTGGGCAAAGTAGTGGGCATCTCCTCTCTTGGCACCTGGCCTGCTCAGCCTTTGCCCAGAGGCAGGATTCCAACCAAGAGACACTGGCTTCACAAGCAACAAGCTTACAATGATTTCTAAAGCCCGTATTTGCAGGTAGAGGTCCCCTGCCTTTAAGATCACTATTAGGGAATCTCTATATTAAGCAAGGGGAGGCCAATGGATACATTTTTACTGAAACACTGGCTGCTACCAATTATCTTTTTGGTTCTAAAGCCAGAGAGAGTCTTCTGTGAAACTGACAACAGGCCAGTGTCTCAAACTCACCATTTTCCCTTTATGAACCTTTTCCCCAAGTCTTTGTCTCAATTCATCTTAACTGGAGCCTGCGCCCTGCTCCAGGACCCTTCTTCCCCTGACCCTGCCTCTCACTCTGTGCTTACGCTACCACCCTTGAGAAGCTGGGCAGTGACCGTGTTACTTTGCATAGCGGACAGTGAGCGTGACAAAGGTTAGGGATAGCAGTGATCCAGTGGCGGAGAGGCCGGCACAGTGATGTGGGTGGTGCATGTTGGGGCAGAGAGAAATATCTCAGAAGTCATTCCACCCAGGGCCCGCTGACTGTCCTTCTCTCTAAGGCAACCCAGCTCTTCCCCACCATTCATAACAACGACTGTCGGAGTGAAAATGTGCTGACGTCTTAATGAATTCTCTCCAACAAACGGGTTCCTGGATGGCTGGGGAAAGCAGGTTGGCACCGAGTCTACCATAATCACTGGTGACACCAGCAAAAGATGCAGTGGCAGGAGATAGAAAAGTGATGATAGTTCATCATCCCTGAGGAAAGGGGTGTTCGTTTCCCCACTTCCCATCACATGGGGCTCAGCCTGGGAAATGGCGTGAAGAGGGAGAAACCGTATTTCCTTTTTGTTCTCTAGGGGAGAGGTGAAAGATTATGGCAAGAATAATTTGATAAAGATATGTCACGCCTTCCCTTGCCAAAGCAAATATACTTGGTGATGAATGTTGGAGGAAAAGATCTCCCCATGTCCTCGTTAAAATACGGGTGGTTATGTTCAGGTGACGTCTCAGTGTAAAAGCAATGCCCGAATCCAAAAGAACTATCGTGAGACTAGAACTATTCATTGGAAAAGAGAGACTTTATTTTGCCAAGATCAGTCTCTACACATCGAAGCACTTCACAGTTTGTCTTGAAACTTCACTCACCTGTTTCGGCCACCTTTGACACAATCCCATGAGTCTTGCAGGGCAGCTCCTAATCCCTGCTGTTTACTGATGAGGCCAGCACCATGCGTTGTCGAAGGGCCCTCAGCAGCCGAGGCTTTCGCTCAGGTCTCCTCTCTCAGGCCCTCGGCATTTCCCTTAATGCCACGTGAGCCCTCAGATGTCATTCACACCCGTCATCCTGGAACTGGTCGTGGCCAGAGCGGTTGCTTACAGAAATGTCCGAGGCAGAGGCTTACTGAACGAGGACGTGGACTCGGGTATTAGGTGAGCCAAGTGGCTCTCAGACTGGAGCGAGCACCGGAACCCCTGGAGGCTGCTGAACCACACGGCCAGATGTGGCCCCACGCTGTCTGACGCAGGGGGTCTGGGATGGGGCCCAGGAATTTGCGTTTCCAACCAGCTCCCAGGTGAAGCTGATGCTTCAGACCCAGCTCCACACCTGGAGAACCACTGGCCTAGCAATTTTCTCCGGGGCTGGAAGCACCCTAAAGCCAGAGGCAGCTCTTCCCTCCTCCTCGCCTCATCTCCCAGCCGCCCTGCTGCTGTGGTTTCCCCCGGAAGGGGCCCGCACTGTGAACACCATGGGCCTCCTGCCCTGCCCCACGCTTCATGTCTGCACTAAGTGATGACCCTTCCCCATTGTGGTGAGATTCCCGCTTGGTGCCTGTCATTCTAAATCCTTGCCTCTCACTGTGGGTTCTGAGAAACATCAAAGCCTTTACGACAGAAAGGAGGAACATCGGCCTCAGCCACGGGAACAACTTTGCCAACTGGCTCCAGGAGCTCAATGCCAACCCACAGCCCAACCCCCCAGCCTCCCTCCAAGATGCAAAATGCACGTGAGCGCATTCACGGCTCTGAGAAGTCCCAAAGCACATGAACCAGTTTAACTCGGGTTAGCATAGTTGTTCCTCCCAGTTTTGCACGACTACAAACGCCCTCTCTCTATTTGACGACAATCCGACCGTTTCAGGAAGTAACTGGGATAAGCACCCATTAGGGGAGACTCTGTTAAGGCGTGAGCTGCAGGTCCTGTGGAGTTGGCTGATAATTCCTCAGTCTCCTGTGGACTCCTCGAGTGCAGAGGGCAACTCCTGGAAAACTCGCAGCATGGAGCGGCAGAGCAGAGCATGCGCTTTATGGGGGCAGCCAGATCCCAAGAAGGAGGAAGGAATTTCCCTCAAATTTGCAGAGTGGACGGGTCCTTCCTCCTCTCCCAGGGCAGAGTGAGTGAGGAGGCCCAGGCAGGCCAGACGGCTACCCAAGCGGAGCTCCCTTGGCACGGAGAAAACGAGGCAGGGAAGAAGCGTCCCCTCTGGCCCCGCCCCCAGCGGGGCTGAGCGGGCATCAGCGTCAGAGGCCTGCCCCCAGCAAGCCTTTACGACAACAGTCAGGGGAGGTTCATGCACGGAGTGATACTAGACATTATAGCATTCATGGTGTCAGCCGCTGCAGTTAACGCAAGAAAGGAGTCCTCCTGTGTCGGAAATGCTTCACACATTTGATGTCACCGGGGTCACTGTGTGTCCCCCAGCAGATGGGCTCTAGGACAGGAAAGGATCCACACTGCTCCTGCTGGTGATTGCAGGCGACCCCGGCCGACCCGACCTGTTGAGTCCTTGCACAAACAGCCACGGCCCAGGGAAGCCAATGAGTGCCGGGAGGATGAACGCTCACACGTGTTAGTCAGCCGACAGGTGGTGCGGATTGTTTTCCTGCAATCCAGGATGAGGGGAGCACTAAAACAATTCCTGCCCCGGGGAGTGTGCTCCAGACCATGCTCTCCCTCCATGGTCCCAATGAATGTCAAGGTCACAAGCCACACTCTCTTTTCCTGAGGGAGCAGGACTGCATGATGATATAGGAAGCCCTAAGATAGCCCGGGGTCAGGAACCAAGTCCACTGTGTACCCGGTGTGGAGGCAGGTCCTGAGTCACTCAAAGCAGGCACTTCCGCCCAGCAGTCTCCTAGCTCCTGCATGAGGACACAAGTTCTTCTGGCGCCCCCCTAGGGCGACCCCCCACCATGTCTCCACGCTCTCCAGCAAAGCAACAGTTCTTGACCAGCAGTGGTGGGGATGGAGCACCCTCAGCTCTATGCCCAGGGTGAGCAAGGGTGTGGTTTAAAACAAGGTACTGCCGATGAGCATGGAGAATCTTACTGGGAGTTACTTCACAAAATCTTGGGGCTGGTTTTTTCTTTTTTTGTTAAATTTATTGGGGTCACATTGGTTAATAGGATCATGTAGGTTTTGGCTGTACATTTGTATGAGACAAGATCTGTATATTGCACGGTGTGCCCACCACCCAAAGTCAAACCATCTCTGTCACCATGTATCAGGCCCCTCCACCTCCCACCTCCCCATCCCTTCCACTGGTAACCACCGCACTGGTGTCTGTGTCCATGACTTTCAGTTTCATACCCCACATAGGAGCGAAATCATATGGTTCTTGGCTCTTTTTGACTGACTTATTTCACTTAGCATGATATTCTCAAGGTCCATCCATGCTGTCACAAATGGCAGTATTTTGTCTTTTTTTATGGCTGAGTAGTATTCCATTGTGTATATGTACCAAAGCTTAACAGAAGCATACATGCATGAAAAGTAATCAATCGGCAAATGTGTTCACAGCATCTGTTTTTTAAAAGATGATTACAAAGTAGCATGTAAGAATAGATTAATCTTATTTGTGTGTCGGGGCAATGTATGTAGAAAAGCATCTTAAAGAATATAATCCCAATCTTTATTTCTGAGTGTCTTTGGATCTTTACCACCCTGAGGCCTGGGGCCTCTCCAGAGCCCCATAATTTAGACTCTGCAAGGTCAAGGGGATGAACCTGCGCATGGCCCTAGCCCACCTCCTCCTTCGCACCGGAGGACCTGGGGCCCTGGATTCCCACCTCCAGACCCTCACTAGCTTCTTCCTGGTCCCTTTCCTGCAGGTGCATAGTGTGGCTGATGTGTGCATGGCAGACCCAAGGGGTGGCCAGGAGGAAGCCGTTTGCACGGGTGTGGATGGTGCCTGCACATGAGACTGGAGTGTCCACACGTGCACACCAGGGACCTCGCAGTGAAGGTCAAGTCACAGCCAGGATGGGAAAGGAGGTGGCTGGGAGCCTAGGGTCAGCTCTCCCCCACGCTATCACATTCTGGCTTAAAACATCAAGGAGTCCTAGAATCCTAAATTTGACAGTGGACTTCAGGATTGTCACAAAGGTAAGAACATATTTCATTTAATAGTTTGTCAGCAGGATTATACCTTCTAAATATCGAGGCACATGGTATGTGGGCCATCACTTACACCTGCTTCATACCACAAAAACGTTAGGTAAGGAGGGCAGAATTAAGGGTAATTTTAACTCTCCTTTTCTTTCCCATCTCCTCAGCCTCCCTGTCCCTCCCTCTTCCTCTCGGTCTCCTTATCTCTCTATCGCTTTTAATCTCTCCCTTTGTTCCCATTTTTTTACCATCTAATAACCGAGTAATGTTCTTTGTTTTAGTAATTCCACATCTTTTTTTAAAAAGATCAGAAATGCTGACAAATATTTATGAAGCAAGAAATGAAAATAACATAAATGCTATATACAATAGGGAACCAGTCAAATGAATTATGGTATATCCTTACATATGGATAAATATTGTAAAATTATGTTAGTGAAATTGTTTTACATTACCAAAGAGTTCTATTGAAAAATGCTCAATATGATATTAATTGAAAATCAAAGTATAAAATAATGTAATGTGGTCTAAATATAAATATATGACATGTGTAAAAGATAGAAAACCACCTAGACATTAATTATATTTATGTGTGGTGAAGTTCTGAATGATTTTTTTTCTTTATGTTTTTGGGTTTTTTCTGCAATGATTAGGGATTACTTTTATACCCAGGAAGAACTTGTTTAAAAATCCAAACATGTCTGTCCTTTTGTCCAGGTTTGTGTTTCCATGAGGAAGCCGTACCCTGGTGGCCTTTGACGTCATCCACAAATGGACCCTCCGTCCTGTCGCCACTGTGGAATCCTGCTTTCCAAGTGCTATTTCCCTTCGGTACCTTCTGATGTTTGGGTTGCAGCTCTGAGGCCCCATCCCAACCTTGAACCTGACTCACCCTTTAGTGGCCTTCTGGAGGTGGCTTCCACAGGGGAGTGGCACAGATGCTCTGACAAGAGCCGAGTAGACCCACCTGCCTTCTCCCTGCAGGACCTGGCCTCCGCGGGCTGGGAAGACCCCGCTTCCTTTATCTGGGCTCCCCGGGACGCTGTCATCACCCCCTCCCATCCTCCACCTTGCTGGCTGTTTGTTATCTCTGGCTTCCTGGAAACTACCTGGCCACTTACGTCTCACCAACATTTACCCTGCTGCGGGTCTCCATTTTTAACAGGGAGATGGCGAGCTTAGCCCAGGGAAGGAACCTCCAAAGGCAGCATGTCAGTGCGTGACTTCTGAATGTTGAAGACATTTGGGGACAGCAGCGGGAGGCAAGCTTTCTGGTGCCCTGGGAAGGGAACCACATCAATTAGTTCCTTTCAATGAAGCCCACTGAGACCAGGAGGTTGGAAGGATTGAGAAGACCTCCCCTGAGCCTCAGAAATCTCAAACCAGAGGGGCAGCCAGGCAAGCACACACACCTCTAAAAGAAACAAATCACAGGGATCCAGGGAAGAACTATCGTGAGCTCCCAGCCCTCGATGTCTATGCAATATTTCAAAAAGTTGAGGGGAGAGAGCTACCTGTATTGTCATTATTGCTATTGCCATGGTCCTTGTTCTAGAAACTTCCAAATTACAGCCTAGTGGCCTAAATATCTCCCCTGGTATGGCCTTCCTCCTGCGTTTCCCCCTTGTCACATGTGGGGCCTTGTCCTAGGGCTTCCTCAGTCCCCGTGCTCTCCAGCAGCAGGAGGGCAGGCAGGGGTCGAAGTCCGTTTGGAAGCTGCCTATAAATGCTGGGACAGAAATCACCAGAGACAGGTCTCTACCAGTACAACTGTGCAACAACCATCCTGGCCCTTAATTTCCTCTTCTATTAAAAAAAAAAAAAAGGCTTATACAAAATTCCCAAATCCTTTACTCCTCTATGACTATATAGCTCTAATGGCTTATCTCTCTTTTCATTCTTCTGAAAATCCGAGATCAATTTTTCCAATTTGTAATACTATTGTCACGCCCTCAAACTTTTACTGAAATTGTACTTTTTTCCAGCTTGGCCAGTTTAGCCCGTCATCGGACGCTTGTTTCTTCTGAGTTGCTTTGTCTTCCCAAATAGTTCCGTGGCGGGAGGAGAGCAGGTCACTCTCCCTTGATCAGGGATCAAGACCTGATCCCTTTATGGCTTCTTCCATGCGGAAAACACTGCTCAGCGCATAGTACACGCTCAAAAAGTAGAAGATCACCTGGGCGGACGGACAGATGTCTCCCCATCACGTCCCAGAGAAAAACCTAAGCTTTGCAAACAAGCTGGCTGGGATGGACCCTGCTCCCTGCCTCCTCATCTGTAAGTGGAGATAATCACTGAGTGAGTTTCAAATGAAATCATATATAACGTGTTCATTTATTGCAATGCCTAGCCCAGAAGAAGGACTCAGTACCACCAACTCTTACGTTTTATCATCGTTGTGAGAATTTCTTTTCACTTCTTGAAGGACAGGGCTTTGAACCATAATCCCCGCGACCAGAATAGCTGGCGTCAAGCACGCCGTGGACGGTCTGGGCGGCCCGAGGAGGCAGCCTGCGCAAACTCCCTTCTCGGGGCGGGTTTCGACCTCAGAGCAGCAGCCTGGGCTCCATCGGCCTAAGGACACCTTGGCTCGTTGCCTTGAAACTGATTGGCACCAGGAGAGATAATGCTTTCCCTGTGCACACTCGCTCAGAGCGGTTATTGTTTAAGTATTTCCCTTATTCCTCCTTTACCGGAAAACAATACCTTATAGAAATCCGCTGAGGAAGGCACTAATAGCAACTTCAAAAGTACAACCTTCTCACTGCCCCGACTTGGCAAGGAAACCTGTTTGGAATCGTTCGCCCCAGACCCAGGAACAGAACGTGACAAAATGGGTCCCTGGGGACTGGTGTGGGCACCAAACCCTTGGCAGCTTTGGGGCCGGCAGGGCCAGCGATAAGAGATTGGTTTCCTCAATTGATGTCCCATTTGGACCGTCTGCCAGCCCCAGAAGGTCATAGCCATGCCATGAAAATAAGGGGTTTTTCTCTCTTCCCCTCACCGCACCCCCCACGCCCCAAGGCCTTCCACGATATTTCTTCTCCGTCCCGTGGGAAATCTGTGTCTCTGTGGGATCTGTCCTCTGCCCTTCCTTTGTGAGCACACCAAGGCAAAGACCCATTAAATTTTCAGAAACTCTGTCCGTCAATAAATTGCTTTTGCTCTGTCTTGGAGGGGGCGCCGCCACCGTCCTCCTGGAGCGGACATTTCTTATGTACGAGACGCATTTCTCATTATCTGTCTTGACCTGTGGTGCCATCATCCTTTCATCCTCTCCTTGGGCTTTTCTTATCTTGGTTTGCACGTCCTCAACCTCATTCTGCAATCGGCAGCACCTGGCGCTGTATTCCTTGTATTATGTCTTCTGTTACAACCTTGATTACTTCCCA
>PVKM010050792.1:0-10645 GCA_004027735.1 Carollia perspicillata
GCCGCGGCCGGACCGCGGCAATTTCTCAGTTCTTTGGTTTCCTTTTCATAGTCTCCTGTTCTCTCCTGATACTGTCCATCTTGTCATAGACCGCATTAATCACAATATCTTTTTTTAAGATTTTATTTTAGAGAGAGGGGAAGAGAGGGAGAAAGAGAGGGAGAGAAACACCAATGTGTGGTTGCCTATCACATGCCCACAACCCAGGGATGTGTCCTGACTGGGAATCGAACTGGCAACTCTTTGGTTCGTAAGCTGGTGCTCAATCCACTGAGCCACACCAGCCAGGGCTAATCACAGTATCTTAAAGTCTGTGTATGATAACTCTAACATCTGGATCTCCTCTAAGTCATTTCTACTATCTACCTTGTCTCTGAATTTTTGTCAGTCTTATCTTTTTTGCATGCCTATTTTTCATTAAATTCTAAACATTGTGCATGAAAAATCATACAGATAATTAAAAGTACTGGAAAATATTGTCTTCACCAGAGAGGATTTATTCTTGCTCACAGGGCAGGCCAGCATAAGGGCAAACCACTTGTAATAAAAATAAGATTGAGTTGACTGCAGCTGGATCTCAATCGTGGTGAGACCTGAGGGGTCTAGTTCCATCTTTACTCTAGGATGCAGTCCTTCTGGGGCCCCAGCTGTAAGTCTGGGTGTGCACCAGAGCCCTTTTCATTGGCGAGCCCTCGATTTCTGGTGTCGTCTGCCCTGAGAAACTTCCGAAAGCTCTGCTTAGTCTCTCATCTGCTCACAGGCAGCTTCGGAATGGGCGGGTGCCTGAAGCAGGGCCAAGTGTCGGTCTCGCCCCTGTGAGATTCCCTTTCCTCCAGTGTCTTGACCACTAAGTCCTTTCCTGTCTCCGTTGTTCTCCAAAGCTTTCAGATGGGTTTTAAATATTTCATCTAGCTCTTTGAAATGTTCTTGATGGGAGGTTTGGCCTGACGCAATCTTGTTTGAAATGTCTTCGGATGATTATTATTTATTCTACCTAGTTCAGTCTGAAAAAAGAAGCCCTTAATAGCACCCAGAAGTACTGCTCGAACTTTTCCTCAAATGTAAAATTCTGCCGGTAATAACTTCCAGAACCGATCTGAACATAACCGGGTTCTCAGATCTGGCTCTCCTGGGCAGCCCCACAAGTTCAGCCCCACACTGTTCCTGGCAGGGCCGCTGAGATGGCCCATTCCAAAGATTTTTCTCTGCCTTGGCTTTCTTTACTTCTCTCACAGTGTCACGGGAAAACATCTACACCCACAGACCTTCTATTCATCTTCTCAGTAGCCTGTTGCCTCTATTTTTAATTGCTCTCAGTGTTAGAAATTCAAATGCATGTGTATCCAACCTGAATTCCTTGAGATTACAGAAAAGGCTCACAGAAGTAAAAATACATTTACTCGTACAAGAGTTCACAGGAAGAGAATCTTCAGTTTGAGAAAAAGTGCTGGGCTTGCTTGCGTCTCCCTGGAGGAAGAGTGCTTTCCTCCATATCGGTGCCTCTACAATGCTGTTCCTTCTCTTGAGAACATTTTCCATCTTTATTTCTCATCACATGCTCCACTTCAGCTTCTCTTGGCCTTCCCTGTCTCCAGGGCCTTTAATTTCAGCCATAGCCACCACTGTGGAGACAACTCTGCAGACTCCAGCCTCTTCCAGGCAGGCCCCCGGATGCACCTCGCCCCTGCACAAAACCACATACACTGTCCTCCTGCCTGAGGTTACTGCTCCTCTGGGGCTCAGATGCCAGGGACCACGTGCGCCTCACAAGAAGGACCGGGAAGCCGACCCTCGTGGTAAAGGGAAACAAGGGTCAGGTGAGGGGTTCTGTCCTTCTTTCCCCAAGACAATTTATCGAATGATTGAAAATCCCTTTAAAATATTCCCCTAGACAGACTTTCCTGAGACACTGTATGTGGCTCCTTGGAGGACGGTCCCGCAAGCGTGAGCGGCTCCGTTTGCAGTGCGTAGCAGCTAGTCTGCGTGCACATTCTCGCACTGGCTCTTCTTCTTTCTATGTCTGTGAACCCAAATTAACATTGTCTGTGTGGAATAAAATTACAGTGACTAAATTTATGGCGTTAAAAAGAGACAGGACTAGAAAATTACACAACAGTAGCTATAATCGTCAAAAAGGGTAAGAAAAGAACTAAAATATTTTAAAGCTCCTGTACTATCCAGAAGAGAATGCCAACATCGTGTTTAAACTCTGGACCTTGTTAAATTAAAATGCATGATAAATTTCAAGGTTAACCACTAAAAAAAAAAAGAAAGCATAATCCCAAAATCTTTAAAAAGAAAAATATGGATAGGAAAAAGCGTTCAAAAAGAACTAAATTAATCTGTAAAACAAAAGGAAGAAAGAGCCCTGGCTGGTGGCTCGGCTGGTCGGAGGGCACACTGAGAGGCTGTGGTTCGATCCCTGCTAAGGGCACGTGCCTAGGTTGCAGTCTGATCCTTGGTCGGGGGCATACAAGAGGCAACCCATCGATGTTTCTCACGCTGGTGTTTCTCTCTCTCTCCTCTCCCCTCTGTCTAAAGTCGATGAGCATAGCCTTGGGCCCTGACCAGTGTGGCTCAGTCGGCTGGGCATTGGTCCACAATGCAAAAGGTGGCTGGTTCAACTCCTCAGCAGGGCACGTGCCTGGGTTGCAAATCGGTTGCATGTGCAAGAGGCAACCAACCAATGTTTTCTCTCTCACATCTCTCTCTCTCTCTCTCTTTCTCCTTCCTTCCCCTCTCTCTAACAATAAATAAAATCTTCTAAAAACTAAAAAAATAAACATATACTCAGGTGAAGACTTTAAAAAATCAAATTCTTCCAAAGGATATATAAATAGAGAGAATATGCCTTATATCTTTCTAGGAGGCTTTAAATCCAAATAGAGAAAGATGGAATGAGAAAGGAAAACCACAAGCCCATGTTGCTATCAATACAAATGCAAAAATCCCACACAAAATATAAGCTGGGTCCAGCAGCATATATAAACGATACTTCATGGTCAAGGTTGTTTACCTAAGAACACAAGGGAGATTTAATATTGGGAAACCTATAAGTGTTATTTATCATATTAACATATTAAAGGGAGATAAAAATATATGATCATCTAAATGGATGTAAAAAACTTTGATTACATTCAATATCCATTCAAGATGTTTTTATCTTTAGTAAACTAGGAGTAAGTGAAAGCTTCTTTAACCTGACAGAGGGGACTTACAGAGAGCCTAACAGAATATCATTCTAAATTTATTTACAAAAATAGACACAAAAGTAATTCTAAATTTCTTTTTCAAAACTCAGGATCAAGAGTGCCCAAGTCAAGAGAAAATATTACATTTCCATTAACACTGTAGTGGAGGTCCCGACCAGTGTGATGTGTGAAGAAAAATGAAAGGCAGTAGGGCTGGATGGCAGAGAGAAAAACTGGCATTTTTATGTATGTATGTATGTATGTATGTATGTATGTATGTATTTTTGCATGATTCCAATTTTAGAATCAGCCTTTTTAAAAGCAGTTCACAGCACTGGAACTTTGACAGAGTTTGAAATTAAGCTGAAAAAGTACACTGTAAATATAAGGGGTAAAATGGGGAAACTACCCTGCACAATAAAAATCTACTTTATATAATGAAAGAAAAAGAAATGATAGCTTCCATGGTGATCATGATTTCTTTATAAGATTGAAACAGGTGAGAATCTAGGCACTTTTTATCATTTTAAATCATTCCCTTGAGTTTATAAGCTCGAATGAATGAACTTGTTTGCTGTGGTAGGGCTTTTACTGGTAGGACGAACACTGCTCAGCTACAGGTTGTCCTTCATGAGCTGCATTAGACGAAGCCCTCTTGGACTCTGTGTTCTGAGTCAAAAGATGGAAAAGGGCCCTGGCTGGTGTAGCTCAGCGGATTGAGCACGGGCCTGTGAAGAAAAGGGTCGCTGGTTCAGTTCCCGGTCGGGGCACATGCCTGGGTGGTGGGCCAGGTCCCTGGTGGGGGACACATGAGAGGCAACCACACATTGATGTTTCTCTTCCAGTCTTTCTCCTTCTCTTCTCTCTAAAAAATAAATAAATAAAATAAAGTAAAAGATGTAAAAGGATCTTGTGTGTTACTGCTTTCCTGAGGCAATGAAAAGACAATAATAAAGACTTAGAAGAAAAGACTATTCTAAAGTGTAATTCTCAGATGTTTACACTTCTGAATTATCTTGACAACTCCAGGGCTGAGCCGTTGCCAGTGGCGCTGGTCAGACCTGGGGCCCAGCCTGGGAAAGCCCGTATTATTTTTAGATAATTCGTCATTTGCAATAGATGAATTCTAAAATCAAAGGCAAATTATTGTATTCAGCAAGTTGGCTGGATACAATATCAATATACGAAAGTCTAATTTATTTCTACAATAGCAACAAATAATTACAAAGTGTAACTTTAAAGGATGTAATTTCCAACAGCAGCAAAGTATCTAGGAATAAACCCAGCAAAGATGTGGACGATCCAAACGCGGAAAATAATAAACCTTTACTTAAAGACATTAATGACAACCTAAGAAAAAGAGCATTTTCCTCTTCAGGAGTTGGAAGACTCAGAAGCATAAAAAAGTTAATCTTCTTCAAATTGATCCACATAGTCATGCAATGCCAATTAAAATCCCAGCGGGTTATGTGTGCGTGCGCACTGGCATGCAACTTGAGACACTCGTTCTAAAATACGTATGAAAAAACAAAGGACCCAGAATAGCCGAGACAGAAGATGAAGAAGAAGAATAAGAACAACTTGACCTATTAAATAACCCAGACTTTTGCAGAGCTGTAGTAATTAAACAGCACGGTGTTGACACTAAGATGGACAGATGGTCCAGCGGAACAGAACGAGCAGTTCAGAAGCAGACCCGCAGGTACACGAATGTTGACATGCGACCAGGCCGGCACGATAGAGCAGCCGGGAAAGGAGAGGCTGGCCGGCAGGCAAATCTGGAAAAAGTCATCTGTACGTAAAAGTAAAATTGGATCCCTACTTCACACCGTGAACAAAAGGAAATTCCAGAGAGAACAAAGGTTTAAATGTCAAAAGCAAAACTAATTAGTTTTAGAAGAGTAAGTTAATGTATATTAGAGTAGGAAGAAAAAAACAATGAATTTTACAATTAGAAGTTAAGGACATCTATTTATCAAAACAGAAAGTGAAAAGACAAGCTATATACGTATGAAAGAAATTTGCTACACAGCTAAATGACAAAAAATTAATGTTCAGAGCATATAAAGAAATTGCCAAGCCACTAAATAATGGGCAGAGACGTGGATGGCCTCTGCGCAGTGCCCTCTAGGGTCTTCGTTTCCTCACAGCGGGCTGGACCTGTGCGGTTAAAAGCCTGCCGATACCAAACTCAAGTTTTTACACATCTTGTTGTTTTATTTTACTTGTTTGTGTTTTCCTCCTTTATTATAAATTAACCGTAGCGATATATCAATTATATTGGAGAATTCACAAATGTATTCTCTTCCACTGCCCTGTCTTTAAGCATCTTATCATTTGCAATATAGATGTATATGTATATATGTATATATATAGTAAAGGCTGTATTTAGCATATTCTAACTGAAAAGCGGCTTTAAAAGATACATCTTGGTTTTCCATTAAGCTAATTTGCCACTCCATTCCACCTCGGCCTATAACTAACAAGCAAAGACATTGAACTTTTGCTGTTGTTTGTGTTCATGAGAAAATGCTACCTAAAATTAATGTGTTAACGTTAAACTAGCCCTACAGCCTCGCAGCCTCGCAGTAGCTCCTGAATGTTATCCAGGGTAGAGAGGAGTGTTGAGGGAGTCGGGAGCAGCGGAGGGGACCATCCAGGCAGGAAACCGGCCGCCTCAGGCTGCCCAGGGTTCAGGGCAGGGGAGTTGCAGGTGGAAAGAGGCACACACACGTGCAGGCACACACGCACAGAGACACGTGCACAGACACGCCATCTGGCAGATTCCTCCGGTGTACTTTGGAATTTCTGTAGTAGATACCACGCCACACCAAAATGGCCAAGTCAGGTGTGTTCAGAAAAGGAGCACAAAAGGAAGGCCAATGTCTGCCCCGAAGGCAGTCCGGTCTCCCAGGTCTGTTTGCTGCAGCTCTGGGTCAGATCAGCACAGGTTCTCTTGCCACTCCTGCCAAAACTACAGAAACGTCCCCGGCTCCATCTCAGAATGAAGCTACTAACAGTCTCAGCCTTCACTTTGTTTTTACACGGTGACTATTGTCTTGCAGTTAAATGCTTTGGGGCAGGATGCAGAAATACAGGCCATCTTTTGGTGGCGTTGAAAGCTCAGAAAGACTACAGGCATCACACTGAGATCAGGAACAAGACAGGGATGTCCACTTTCCCCTCCCTTATCCAACACAGAACTGGAAGTCCTAGCAATCAGGTAAGAGGAGCAATAAAAGGCACACACATTGGCTAGGGAGAAGTAAAACTCATAATTTGTAGACGACATGATACTGTACAGAAAGAACCCTAAAGATTCCACCAACAAAATACTAGAACTGATAAATGAATTCACTAAAGTAAAGGAAAACACCAACAAAGTGAAAAGACAACCCACTGAGCGGGAGAACATATTTGCCAATACATCTGATAATGGGTTAATATTCAAAATTTATAAAGAACCTATGAAACTGAACACCAACCCTGGCTGGTATGGCTCAGTGGACTGAGCGGTGGCGTGTGGACCAAAAAGTTACCAGTTCAATTCCCAGTCGGGGCACATGCCTGGGCTTTGGGCCAGGTCCCCAGATGGGGGCATGAGAGAGACAGCCAATTGATGTTTCTCTTGATCTCTTTCTCTCTCCATTCCTTTCTCTCTAAAAATAAATAAATAAAATATTTTTAAAAACCTCAACACCAAAAAAACAAACAATCCAATTAAAATATGGGCAAAGGACCTGAAGGATCTGTATGTCCAAAGAGGACATGCAGATGGCAAATAGACATATTAAAAGATGCTCAACATCACTAATCATCAGAGAAATGCAAATTAAAACCACAGCGAGTTATCACCTCACACCCGGCAGAATGGCTATCATTAATAAATCAACAAAAAAGTGCTGGCAAGGACGTGGAGAAAGGGGAATGCTTCTGCACTGTTGGTGGGAGTGCAGACTGGTGCAGCCACTGTGGAAAGCAGAATGGAGTTACCTCAAAAAACTTAAAATGGAACTGCCGTGTGACCCAGTGATTCCACTGCTGGGACTTGATCTGAAGAAACCTGAAACACTCATTCAAAAGAATATATGTATTTTTTGGTTCATTATTTACAATAGCCAAAATTTGGAAGCAGCCCAAGTGCCATCGGTAGATGAGTAAATAAAACAACTATAGTACGTTTACACAATGGAGTACTACTTGATCAATAAAAAAAAAAGGAAAAGAAAATTTTACTCTTTGCAATAGCACAGATGGGCCTCGAGAACATGCGACTAAGTGAAATAAGCCAGTCAGAGAAAGACGAGTACCATGTGATCTCATTCACATGTGGAATCTAACGGACAGACTAAACTGACAAGCAAAATAGAGACGGACTCATAGATGGAGAGCTGGTCAACAGCTTGGGGGTGGGCTTTGGAAGGTGGAAGGATCGAGCAAAAAAAGAAAAAACTTATGGACGCGGACAACAGTGCGGTGATTATGGTGGGGGTAGGGGAGAGGGGTGGGGTTGAAGGCAGGAGAGGGTATAAGGGGGGCAAGTGGTAATGGAAAAAAATACAGTAAAAACCAAATTATTAGCCCTGGCTGGTGTGGCTCAGTTGTTCCAGTGATTGGACGTTGGCCTGCAGGCCCAGAGGTCGCAGGTTCATCCTCGGTCAGGGCACATGCCTGAGTTGCAGGTCCTGTTCTGGCAGGTGCGTGCCCTACTAGAAGCAGCCGACCAACGTCTCTCTCTCGTATTGACGTTTCTCTCCCTCTCTTTCTCCCTTCCTCCCCCTCTCTCTAGAATCAATTTTTAAAAAAGAAAAATAGTTAAAAATAAACTTGTAAAAATGAAAATTTTTAGTATATTTTATTGATTATACTATTAGAGTTTTCCCATTTTCCCCCTTTATCCCCCTTCCGACCCTGCACCCCCAGCCCTCCAGCATTTGCCCCTTAGTTCATGGCCATGGGTTGTACATATAAGTTCTTTGAGTTCTCTGTTTCCTGTACTATTCTTAATGTCTCCCCATCTATTTTGTACCTACCAATTATGCTTCTTAGTCCCTGTATCTTCCCTGCTTATTCTTTTCCCTGCCCCTGCCTCCCCACTGGCAACCTTTCACATGATCTCCATTTCTCTGATTCTGTTCCTGTTCTAGTTGTTTGCTTAGTTTGTTTTTGTTTTTTTAAATTCAGTTGTTGATAGTTGTGAGTTTATTGTCATTTTACTGTTCATATTTTTTATCTTCTTCAATTTCTTTGATAAGTCTCTTTAACATTTCATATAATAAGGGCATGGTGATGATGGACTCCTTTAAGTTGACATCATCTGGGAAGCACCTTATCTGCCCTTCCATTCTAAAGGATAACTTTGATGGATAGAGTACTCTTGGATGTAGGTCCTTCCCTTTCATGAGTTCAAATATTTCTTTGTAGCCCCATCCAGCTGCAATGTTTCTTTTGAGAAATCAGCTGACAGTCTTATGGGCACTCCTTTGTAGGAAACTGTCTCCTTTCCTCTTGCTGCTTTAAGACTCTCTCCTTATCTTTAATCTTGGGTAACTTAATGATGATGTGCCTTGGTGTGTTCCTCTTTGGGTCCAACTTCTTTGGGACTCTCTGAGCTTCCTGGACTTTCTGGAAATCTATTTCCTTCTCCAGACTGGGGAAGTTTTCCTTCATTATTTTTTCAAATAAGTTTTCAATTTCTTGCTCGTCCTTTTCTCCTTCTGGCACCCCTATGATTTAGATGTTGGAACATTTAAAGTTATCCCGGAGGTTCCTAAGACTCTCCTCATTTTTTTGGGGGGGGGGAATTTTTGTTTCTTCATTCTGTTCTGGTTGGATGTTTATTTCTTCCTTTTGTTCCAAACCATTGATCTGAGTTCTGGTTTCCTTCCCACCACTGTTGGGTCCCTAATATTTATCTTATTTCACTTTGCCTTCATTTGTTGTTTCATTTTGCAGCCAAGTTCAATCAGTTCTGTGAGCATCCTGATTACCAGTGTTTTGAACTCTGTATCAGATAGTTTGGCTATCTGCTCATTGCTTAGCTCTTTTTCTGGAGTTTTGATTAGTTCTTTCATTCGGGCCATATTTCTTTGTCTCAGCACACCTGTTGTGCTGTAAGGGGAGGGGCCTTAGGTATTCTCCAGGGCGGGGCAACCCCCCTTGCTGCGCTGTGGTGCTTTCTGTGAGGGAGGGGCCTGCTTGCTCGGCTCTAGGCCCTCTTTCCAATGAACTCTCGTGTGAGACTGGGAGTTCCTCCTGCCATGGCAACTCCCTCTGTAGTTTACAGCTAGCTTTGAGTCTTAGTTTCTAGTTCTGCCAGCTCTGCCTTGCTCGTGCAGTCCCCTGCCTTGCCACAGACCTTCTCTGCCCGCCCAGCTGTCTGTCTCCCTCTGTTGAATATTACTTTAATTTCTTGGTGGTCGGAGTTCCATGCAGTTTAATTTTCTGGCACTTCTGGTAGTTTATTGTTTTTAGATTTGTTGTTATCCTCCTTTTGCTTGTGCAAGAGAGTTGAAGGGTTTCTACCTACACCTCCATCTTGGCCAGAACTCCAAAATAAAAATTTTTTAAAAATCTTATCATCAGAAGAATAGGAAAAAAAGCTCAGAAAAGCAGCGAACAGAGATCAGGTCAGTCAGTGTCTCACACAACGCAGTCTGGATCTCTTGATCAACCCGACCAACATTGAAAGACACTGATATTGAAGTAAAACCAGGGTGAGTGCAGCCTGGGTCAGCATAGCCATGGTGGCTCATGTCTTCCTCCTGTGTCTGCCAGCTTCCCGTGATCTTGGGGCCACTGCCCCGGGTTCCCATGCTGGCCATTCAGCACCACGCTGAGCCCCGTAGGGACGCAGACATGGCCTGAGCTCGTGCAGGTAGCAGGTAGAGTGACACAGCTGAGCCACCAGTTATAGTCAAGCGCCTCCTCTGACGTTAGAGGGGGTCAAGAACACTGTCCTTTTAACGGTGGCAAGATTGACTCCGAAAAGCTCTCAGAGTCAAAAAAGCTTTCTCATTTTATGAAAGACCTGTGCTTAGACAGTTTGGACCAAGTGGAGATTCTCGTGGCCATGGAGGATGAATTTCAGTTTGAAATTCCTGATATAGATGCGAAGAAGTTGATACATCCACAAGAAGTCGTAGATTACACTGCAGGTAAGAAGGATGTGCGTGAGTAAACTATCGGACTGTACGAGAGTGCAGCCAGGGGCCCCCAAATAGGGATTTGTAATGGGACCCAGAACTCAGGGTGTTCAAGAAATATTAAAAATATGGGATGTCCTCACCCCCTCAGGTCTGAACTCAGGGATGGGACACATGGAGCAGGGCCATTGAGAACTGTTTTGCATAGCAACAGTTTTGCAAATAAGCTCAGACATGGTCATTTAACATACCTATAACTTTTAACTGGTTTCTCGGACATGTTAAATAGCTGTGGCCACACTTTGAGCC
>PVKM010050793.1:0-10642 GCA_004027735.1 Carollia perspicillata
GGCAAAACTGTCCTTCAAAAACAAGGGAGAAATTAAAACAGTCCAGATAAACAGAAAGGCAGTTCATTACCACGAGGCCTCCCTGGCAAGAAATGCTAAAGGGAGCCCTTCTGATTGAAATGAAAGGACATCAGAGAGTGAACAGAATCTTTATAGAGAAATAAAGGTCTCTGGTAAAGGTAAGTATATGCGCAATGATAAAAACTGGTATTATTGTAAATTTGGTTTGTAACTCTACTCTTATTTCCTAATGATTTTAAAGACCAAAGCATAAAAAGCAATTATGAATTTATGTTTTCAGATGTACAATTAATAAAGATGCAATTTTTGACTTAACTGAAATGATGTGGGGGATGAACCTATATAGGAATAGAGTTTTTATATGAGAGTGTTATAACTTAGGATGTTAAATGTAATTTCTCTGGTAATCATACAGAAAATAGCTATAGAATATACACAAAAAGAAGTGAGAAGGGAATTAAAATGTTTTACTGCAAAAAGACAGTAATGCAGGAAATGAGGGGGAATGCATAAGGTATGGAAAACAAATAGGGAAACGGCAAAAGTATGTTTCTCCATATTAGTAATTTTTTTAGTGAAAATGGACAAAACTTTCCAATCAAAAAACAAACTAGCAGAACGGGTTTAAAAAAGAAGGTTCCAACTACATGCTAACTACAAGAGACTAACTTTTTATCCAAAGACAAAAATATTAAAATGGAAGATTGGAAAAAAGTATCCCATGCAAATATTCATCAAAAGAGAGTGGCGGTAAGGTGCCAGAAGGAAGGAAACAATAAATATTAGAGCACAGAAAAATAAAATAGAGAATAGAAAAGCTAGAGAAAAAAGTAATGAAACTAAGAATATATCTGATCAATAAGTTAATATAGTAATATATAGTGATAATCTTCAAGAAGATTAACAAAATCAACTTTTCAGGTAGACTGAGTAAGAAAAAAAGAGGGAAGCCTCAGTTACTAAAATCAGAAGTGAAAGTAGGGACATTACTACCAATTCTGCAGAAATAAAAAGAATTATAAGAGAACATTATGGAAAAATTACACATCAAAACATTGGATTATCTAGATGAAATGCAAACAGTTCTGGAAACATAGAACATACCAAGACTAAATCACAACAGACTGGAAAGTCTGAGCAGACCTGAAGGAGTTAGAAAATGGAATCAGTAACTGAAAACCTCCCAACAAAGAAAAGGCTGGGACCACGTAGCATCACTGTTGAATTCTGCCAAACACTTAAAGAATTCACACAAATTCTCTTGAAACTTTAAAAAAAAATTTGAAGAGGGTGGAATACTTTCTAATTCATTGATTGCCCTGATACCAAAGCCAGGTAAAGACATAAGAAAAGAAAACTACAAAACCTTCAACACAATACTAGCAAGTAGATTCAGCAACATAGTAAAGGGATTACACACCATGACCAAGTGGTGTGTAATCCTGGAATGCAGTGATAGCTTCACGTACAAACGTCAGTGTAATGTAATTACACTATCAGAATGAAGAAAAACCTACATGATAGAGCAAAAATGGCTCCACATACAAAAGTCAATATAATGTCATTACATTATCAAAATGAAGAAAAAACCCACATGATAAAAATACTCAGCAAACCAGGAATAGAAGGAGACTACCTCAACATAGCAGAAGCTATGCTGGCAAAGCCCACATCTAAGTTATACCTCATGGTGAAGGAGTGAAAGCTTTCCATCTACGCTTTGGAACAGGATAGGATGCCTGCTTTTGCCTCTTCTGTTTAACATAGTTCTCGAAGTTTTAGAGCAGTTAGGCAAGCAAAAGAAATGAAAGGCATTCAAATTGGAAAGGAAGAAGTAAAATGACCTCTGTTTACCATAGTAGGTAATCTTACATGCAGAAAACCCTAAAGATTCCACAAAACGCCTGGTAGAATAAATAAATGAATTCGGCAAAGTAGCAGGATACAAAATCAACACATAAAGATCAGTTCTGTTCCTATATGCTAACAGTGAACAATCTCAAAGGAAGATCAAGAAAATTTCACTCACAACAGCGTGAAAAAGAATAAAATAGTTAGGAGTTAACATAGCTAAGGAGGTGAAAGACTAATACAATGAAAACCGAACAAAAATGGCTGAAAGAAATTGAAGATATAAATAAGTGGAAAGGCATCCTGTGTTCATGGATTAGAGGACTTAATATCTTTAAGATGTCAATACTACCTGAAAAGATCTGCAGATTCAATGCAATCTTTATCAAAATTCCAATGAGGTATTTTGCAGAAACAGAAAAATCCATCCTAAAATTCCTATAGTGTCTCAAGGGACTTTGAGTAATGAAAATAGTCTAGAAAGAAGAACAAAGTTGGAGGTTCATACTTCCTGTTTCCAAATTTACTGTAAAGCTACAATAATCAAAGCAGTGTGGTACTGGCATGAGGCAGACATATAGAGACCAATAGAATAGAACAGAAAGGCCAGAAATAAACCCTTGCGTGTATGGTCAAATGATTTTCGACAAGGGTACTAAAACCGTTCAATGGGGAAAGGGCTTTTCAACAAATGGTGTTGGAACTGGCTATCTACATGCAAAAGAATGAGGCTAGACCCCTTAGACTTTATACCATAATATAAAAATTAATGCCAACTGAATCAAAGACTAAAGGTAAAACTCAGAAGAAAACCCAGAGGAAAAGCTTGATGACATTGGATTTGGCAATGATTTCTTGGGTATGATACCAAAGATATAAGCAACGAAAGAAAAATGGAATAAACTGGACTTTATCAAAATAAAAAAGATTTGTTCATTAAAGGATACTGTCAAAAGAGTAAAAAGGTAACCCACAGAATGGGAGAAAATATTAGCTAGTCACATACTAATAAAGGATTAATATCTGAATATAAAAATAACTAAAACCTCAAGTACAAAACTACAAGAAAAACCCAACTCAATTCAGAAAATGGGCAAAGGACTTGAAAAGACATTTCTTCCCAGAAGATACACAGATGGCCAATAAGCACGTGAAAAGTTGCTTAACATCAGTCGTCATTAGGAAGATGCCAGTCAAGACCACAGTGAGATACCGTACCTGTTCAGATGGCCATTATAAAAAGCCAAAAAACAACCTAACGAAAATTAAGTGTTGGCCTGGATGTGGATAAATCGAAACCCTTGTGCATTGCTGTGGGGAGGTTAAGTGGTGCCGTCGCGGGGAAAAGGGTACGGCAGCTCTTCATGTAATCAAACAGAATTATTTGATCCAACAATTTTACTTCTGAGTATATGCACGAAAGAATTGGAAGCAGGGACTCAAACAGATATTTGGGTGCACCGATATTCACAGCTGCACTATAGCCCAAAAATGGAAACAACCCCCAAATCCATCAGTGGGTGAGTGGATGAGCAAAATGTGGTAGTGTAAGGAAAACGCTTCCATGTTCTTCCTTTACTCTCGCCCTGCGACCACGCTCCACTCCCGATGCCAGATGTGTGGGTTTTCCACACGTCAGCCAATTCCCTGACACCAGCTAGGTGTGCTACCATTTAACGCAGTCATGACACCGTTTACCTGGAGACAGTGTCAGATCCCACAGGTTAGGGGATCACTCCCACGAGACTGCCCCTCCTTCAGTTCAGAGGCCAATGTCAAGTCCCAGATTGCCACCTGTACTTCTGACTGGCTATAAATCAGAGTTCCATGACCCGCTGGTGGGGTTCAATAATTTTCTAGAGTGGCTCACAGAAGACAGGGAAACACTTGCTTGTGCTTACCAGTTTATTATAAAGGATATAAAAAAGAATACAAAAAATCAACCAGATGAAGAGATTAATGATAGGGCGAGGTCCAGAAGGGTCCCAAGCACAGGAGCTCCTGTTCCCCTGGAGTTGGGGTGCACCGCCCTCTCGGCATGTATGTGTGTTCACTAACCTAGAAGTTCTTCGAACCCCGCACTTTAGGGATTTGTACGGAGGCTTCGTCACATAGGCAGGATGGGTGATTAACCCAGTCTCCAGCTCAGGACCACGAAGGACGGGACTACAAGTTCCCGGCTTCTAACCACGGGCTGGTCTTTCTGGTGACGAGCTCCCATCCTGAGTCACCCAGGAGCCCACCAAAAGTGACCACATTCCCACAGAAGGCACTGCCATCACCCAGGAAATTCCAAGGGATTTAGGAGCTCTGTGCCAGGAACTGGAGACAGAGGCCGTATTTATTTTTCTACTACCTCACAGTGTTGTATATGCATGATGTAGTATTACTCAACCTTAAAAAGGAAGGAAATTCCGACACACTACAGTGTTGATGAACCTTGAAGACACTGCGCTAAGTGAAATCACCCAGGTACAGAGAGAATTGCATTGTTTCACTTCTATGACGGGCCTAGAGCAGTTGAAGTCATACAGACAGCGAGTGGAGTAGTGGTCAGCAGCGGCTGCAGGGGGTGGGGTGGGTGGGAAGCTAGTGTTTAATGGGGCGGGGCTTTGATTTGGGAAGATGGAAAATTTCTGGAGTTGGCCGTGGTCACGGTTGCACAACAACGTGCAGATTCTTAATGACACTGGAGTGGATGCTCAAAAATGGTTTAAATGACCGATTGTTTTTATATTTTACCACAAGAAAAAAATTCAGGAAAAAATTAAAATGTTTGGGAAGAGCAGTTGAAAAAAATGCAGCGAAGGTCAGAATCAGTAAGTGGACATTCTGTCTGTGAGGCTGGCGGTCCCAAGTCCTGTGCTCTGTGGAGCCACCTACATCCCCACAAAGCAGGGATGCCTACAGGAGAAGGAGTTTCCCCTGCACTGCTCCACCTATGGGACCAGCCATTCGGGGAGGGCTGGGACCCCACAGTGAGGTCAGAGCCCCCAGGAGACTGTGGTGCACTTAGAGTGTGGGGACCACAGGTGTGCTCCCGGACCCCCGGAGCCCTTTTCCCTGGCACGCAGACAGATGCAGACACCCCTCTGAGCTCCCTGAGTTCGCCTTCCCCCTTCTCCAGGTGTCTCCCTCTGCTTTGTTAATGACCCTGCTGCCCTGCCCCCATCCCCATCAGCCCCCTCACTTCTCCCCTCTGTGCAGCTGCCTGGCCTTATAGACAGTTCTATAATTTTCCTGGGTTACATGGCAGATCAAGGTGGATTAGGACCCCGGTAAACTGTCTCGGTTTCCTCAGTATAAACTTGGTAATAATACCTACCCCAGGCGTTGCTCATTTGACCTTCTGAGTTTTTGGTGCGTGTCTCCTCTGCCCCAATCTGAGTCCACAGCCCAAGTTTGGTATTCATCTTCCCCAGGATCAGCAGTCACCCCTTCCCTGGGCTCCTTGCCTCCTCCTGCTCAGCTCCCTCCAACCCTTTCTTCCCCCTGAAGCCAGAGGCATCTTCTAGAACTCAAGCTGATCGGCAGACTCCTGCTGCAAAGCTCCATTACTGCCAGCCAGGGTGCTCTTCACTAAGGTGGCCCAGCGGGGAGGGGGAGGGGGGGCTCGTTACCTCCTCCCTGGTGACAGTTCCCAGCCTCAAGTGTGGCCGCTCAAAGTCTCAGCCACAGCATGCTGGCTGGCTACCTCTCGTTTTTATTTTTCCAGAACACACCAGACTTTTATCCTTCCGCCAGGGTCAGGGCAGGGTAGGTCATCTTGGTTCCCCATTATTTGTGGAGCCAGCTCTGGCCTGGGAGCAGTCCCCTCTTGCCCCGTGTGGCTTCACTGTGTAGGTACCTCTTCTCCCTTGTCTGGCTCCCTCTTGCCCTTTGGTATGCGGGTCCTGGGTCACCTCCTCCAGGAAGCCCTTCCTCTGTGCTTGTCTCTGTCACTGCCCCTATCACACTGAGTGAAACCTTTGCCTTAGCACCAGTCACCTTCATACCTGTCTTTGAGCCCCTCTTGGGCAAGGACCCCCCTGCAATGCACATCCTGGCGTGGGGCAGGCTCGTGGCGGGCTTGCCCCGAATGCAACTCTTCTCGCTCCCCTTGCCTTCCCGCTGTCTCAGGTCTCCCATTTCATCCCCGCGGTGTTACTCCTCCGAGTGGGGATTGGAACACTACAAGGTGGTTGTGAGCACCGTGACCTGCATGTCAGGTTATGCTGTCCGGGTTTTCTCATGTGACCTCACTCCGGCGTCATCCCGGGCCCACAGTACAGGTGAGAAAACAGGCCCGGGGAGTTAGGGCGGGAGTTCTAAGCTGTGTGGTCTGACGTCAGAGCCTTCTCTAGTCTGTAGAAAGCGAAATGGCGAGTGAAACAGCTCTCCGAAAATGCAGAGCATCAACATGATTCAGGAATTTCATCTCAAGTATGACCTCGTTCCCCATTTCTGAAGCGACCTGCATAGTAAACACCCACTGCACTCTTGATTTGTACAAATGCCCTGTGGGCCAGGCACCGTCCTGGGTGCTCTGCACTGAAGCCTCGTAACACGAGGTGTAATGCAGGTAGCTCTGTCTCACCTGCAGTATCTTTGCCCCAGGTCACGGAGCCAGGAGGTGTGTCCTGCTCTAGAGTGTTCTGTGCCAGCCGGGCTCCCTCTTCCCCTGACCCTGTGTTCCCCGCAGGGCGCTGCCCATGCCAGCTCTTCGACTTTGCTCTGGGGTTGTTAGGTCGTTTGGCTTAGGAGCATCAGTCATGAGGCAGATGGGAATGGCTCTTGGCTCAGCATCAACCCTGCAGGGCAGGAGGCCAGGGGAAATCAAACCTCTTGTGGGCAGACACACAGACTCTGGAAGCCTGCCCCAGGGTTGCCTCCTCTCCCTGCTGGCTGTTCTGTTCCATACCCTAATTAAAAAACCAAATAAGCAAGTTGCAGCCCTTGGGTTCTGGAGGATGGAATGTCCCCAGGTGGTACTCACGGTCTGCAGGTAGCTCAGGCTGCACCCGCTGGCTGAGTCCTGCTGTCCTGGGTCCTGTATGTGTATAGTAAGCCTGTGAGGCAGCTGCTGCTAAATCTTGTTTGCCAGCTTCCTTGCTGGTTAATGGTTAGAGGGGGGCCAGTGGCCTTCATCACCAGTGGTAGTCCCCGCCCCCAAGCCATTAACCAATAGGAGGCTTTTCCAGGAAACTTGAGTACACACAGCAATGCCCCAAATTAAGTTCAATTCCCTAAAGTTTTATTTTTTTTAATACCAAATGTTGCATCAATATTTGTGCAGCTGACACAGAAAGTACAGGTGCCTTTAATTAGCATGATGCATAACACCTGTGGAGAACCAGATGCTCAGCTCAGGCTGGGGCCGGGGCCGGGGCTGGCATGGCCTTGCCTTCAAGGGACCTCAGTCTGATAAGAGAGACAAACATGGAATAAAAGCAGCCAGGTGCTTCCTATGACTCATCTCATTTAATTTCCATAATGACTCTGTGAGCGGATACTGTTACCACTTTTCTTTAGATGAGGAAACTGAGGTCCATGGAGATTATGGGAGCTGCCCTTGAGATTCAATTCCAAGACCATGCAACTCTAAAATCTAGCAGCTTCCCTCTTCCCCACATTTTGATTCATCGGTTCTCTTTTGATGTCAGTGACAGAGACCAAACGAAAACTGCTTTAAAGCAGGAAAAGAATATTTATTGGGTCTTTCCCATAAGAGTTCTATAAGGTGGTGAGGGTTTCAGGCCTGGCTGGATCTAGGGGTCCCCCAAGTTGATCATCAGATCTCTCCGTCTCTTTAAAAAATTCTTTCTTATCTGTACTTTCTTCTGCTTTCCTCTCTCTCTGTGGTGGGGACAAAGGTGGCTATTTCAGCTCTGGGTTATTTAGTTCTAACTAGTTATTTGATATCAGAAAGAATGAGACTCACTTTTTCCTCAGTATTCATATCAGTTCACAGAAGGACTTTGGACATGGTTTTCCACCCATAAACTGATCACAGGTGCAGAATAGGGCATTTGAATGTGCCCAGTGAGGACCCAGTGACCCCTGCTAGGTTGACAGTGTCATTTCCTTTCCTCCAGGGGAAAGGGGAGCTATTTTCATGAGGAAAGAAGATAGCTGAGCCCACAGTTGGGCCCACAGCTGGGGCTAGAGTTTGGAGGGAATTTCAGTGTTACTAGTACTTACTGGTCTTTTCAAGTTTTTTTATTCCTTAAGTCATTTTTGGAATATATATCTAGGAATTTATTGTTTTAAATCTTGTATCAGTGAGTATTTTTATTTTTTCTATGTTTTATTTGTGTATTTCCTCTTTTTTTCTCTTGATGAGTCTTTTTAGGGAGATTTGTCTAGCTAATTAATCTTTTCAAAGGACCAGCTTTTAATTTTGTCAGTACTTACTTTTTAAAAAAATTACATTGATTTCTGCATTTATATTTTTACTTTAAAATTCTCAGGTTTTCCTCTGTTGCTTTCCCCCCTATTTTCTTGAATTAAATGCTCTGTTTTCTTACTTTTTATTATTTTCAGTCTCTATAAGTAAAGTTAAAAGTTTTTAATTTTTTTAAGTTAAAAATGTTTATTTTAATACTGAGTTACCTATGTTCCACAATTATTTATACTATTCCCATCCATTGTCATTTTTTCAAAGTATTTCTTTATTGCCTTTATTGTTTTAATTTTTACCCAAGGGTAATTTAGTAATATGTCATTCGTTTTTTTAGAGTTTGCAGGCTACTCTTTTGTTATTAACTTTTATGTCATTATGGGCAAGGAATAGCATCTACATATATTGAGTATTTGGGACTTACCGAGGTTTTTTTCAATCATATGTGGTCTTATGGTTTTTTAAAAACATATGTAAATGTCTTATGTTTTTAAAAAATGGGTATTATCTTTTGATATGTATATATACACACATCATATATATGTATACCTCATATCAAAATATATATGCATGTATACATCATACCATATATAGGTATATATCACATTGTATATGTATATACCTATAAGTGTACATATAAAAGCTTGAGCTCATTATTTTATTCAACTCTTCAATACCCGTGTTGGCTCTGCTCGCGTGAGCTCTTCAGTGGCTTAACGGGGAAGGTTCAGAGCCCCGGTTGCAGCCGCGCATGCGCGTCTCTGTCGGCAGCTGGACGGCGCACTAGGACGGTGCTCGGAAGGTGGACGCGCCTGTGCTCTTGGCAGTGATATCCTGTTGCTTTATCGTTATTTTTTTCTTTGTTTCATATGACACATTCTGGCCTGAAATTCTGCTTCATCTACCAAGACTGCTTTCCCGACTTCCTGTCAGTCAGTACTTGCCTGATATAGCCGGCTCTTTTATTTCCAAATTGCACCTGCCTTCCTGTTTTAAGAATATCTTAGGTACACAACATTTTGGTGGGTTTATTTTTATCATCCAAACAAGAGGGTCTCTGGGCTTTTATTGGTAAAATGAACCTATTTACATTTATTTTAATTATTGTTGTATTAGGATTGAGATACTATTATTCTATGTTTTTCACTTTCTATATGTTCATTTTGTGTCTCTTATTTCTTTGCACTGAAGAGACTGAATTTTCTCCCATGGGCTTAGAAGATGTTTATTCTCTTTTTGATATTATGGAGGTTCCCTTCCGAGAAAAACTGCACACACCCCAGCTGAGCTTGGTCGCAGAGCCAGACAGACCTTCTCTCCCTGGCCACAGAGCCCCAGGGGGTTAAGAAACTGTCACTTTAAGTTACCGCACTTTTGGGTGATTTATTAGACCATAGTCCTCACAGCAGGTTTTGTTACCTGGAAGTGGGGGAGCTGCATGACAAAGCCTGAGAACGCGGCAGCGGCCCTGGGGTCAATTGGCCCGGGGAGTGGAAAGGCCTTTGGCCCTCGCGGAGGCCGCGAGGCTTGCTTGGAGGAAGGTGGTCATGGGAAGCTGGAGGAAGAGTATCCTTACCACGCGTGGTGAGAAGTTTAGCAGCCCCGTCATCTGTGCTGACGCGAAAATAGAACTATAGCTGGTGAGATTTCCAGGCAAACTGTCGAAGGTATGGTCTGGCTCCTTGTTGCTTCTAGTAAAATGGGAGAGAAGATAGCTAAGCTTAACCATTTTGTTAAATATAAAAGAGACAGGACTTTCTGGGCAAAAAAATAATATTGTTTCTCTTCCTTAGGCAGGGATATCATCTTTTGAGAAATGCCTGTTTACTGAGATGAGCTGTCAACTTATCTTTTCCTTGTGGGTTGAGTTTTTCCTACTTTAAGTTTGTGATCGTGACGTGGCTTTTCACCTTAACGGAGTCTGTTGGTGAACGTAGTTTGCCGTTTCAGTGGAGCCCACACCTCCGGTTTATTCTTCTTCTACAGTTAGCGCTGCTTATGTTTGGTGTGAGGTCTCTGCCTACTCCCTGTTGTGACACACATTTTCTTATTTTTTAGAAGCTTTTATTGCTTTAGTTTTCACATTGAGATCTGCACACCATTGGGATTTGATTTTTGTGTACAGTGTGACGCAGGGGTCAAATTGCTTGTTCTCATCCGTCTGTTGTCAGCCTTTAGTGACAACAGGGATGGTGTTCTTTCAGACTGGCAGTGTCCTAAAAGACAAGACATGTCACCTCTTGGAGGAGACCGAAGAAACAGGACCTCTGTAGCAGCATGACGTAAGGGGCGGGGGTGCTGACTCTCAGCTGTCTTTGACAGGGGTGCCCTCTCAGGGTTTGGGCTGACCCTGGAAGACCAGGGAGTCGTCCTTGGTGGCTTACTCTGTGC
>PVKM010050794.1:0-10638 GCA_004027735.1 Carollia perspicillata
TTTGATTTTTAATCAACCTGATTTCTTATAATCTATGGCTTTTCATTGGGTATATTTTTCATTTTGCTGGAATACATGCTGATTATTCCCTCACTGGGGTTTGTAGGGAGTATGCTTTATCTTTTTCTTAATATCTAAAAAACCCCTAAAATTTGCCCTCAAAGATAAATGAGAATTTAACTGAATATATAAATCAGGGTTGAAATCCTTTGTTCTTCCTATATTGAATGTTGCCATCGAGAAATATGATGTTAATCCAATTCTTTCTTTTTTTTTTTTTTTACATGTATCTTCTTTTGTTTCTCTCTCTAGAAGCGTTTGTACCTGGTGCCCCCAAAGTTCTCCCTGGCACACCGAGAGAGGATCTGTGGTTTTTCCCTCGTGGCCAGACCTAGTATTCCCATTCAAAATCACGATCTCTGCCACTAAGTGTGGGGAATCATCTTCCACTATTTTTTTAAGTATACGCTCTCTTCCATTTTCTTCTTCAGGAGCACCAATTAGATTTTGAAGCTTTGGGGTCTATTTTTATTTGTTTGTTTCATCTTTTTTTCCATACTTTTCACCTCTGTGCTTTTTTGTACTGGGCTTCTGGGAAAATTCTTTGGCTTCGTATTTTTGGCAAATTATTTCGATGCATAAATTGTATTCCTTTTGCTATTCAGTTTAGCAGACCTCTGGGTTTTTAACTTGGATAATCTCATCTCCTATTCCCAGAATCTCTAAGGATTTTACTGTAACAACTTTCTGTTCCTCTTTTATAGATATAATAGCCTCTCATCTCATGGAAGACAATAAATATACTTCTTTTAAAATCCATTATAACATCAGATATTAAGGCCACCTGTTGAATTGGTGGTGTCTGTTCTTCTAACAGATCTGGAGATCTGGGTTTCTGGCTTATCTTTGGGCCTAATTCACTGTTAGCCTATTTGTTACTGTTATTTTTATTTTTACCGCATCCTTTTTTAGTTATTGGGGCAAGGGAATTATGGCATAAAAGTGGCTCATCTTCTTGGTAAAAGAGCCCCCTGCTGCTCCCACTGGCCAAGGTGGTAGGAAGGTGGAAGCTAATTCACCAGCTGACCCCCAAACCAGTACTCTGACGATCCTCTTGGGGCCTCTTTCGGCGCTCGATACCCCAAACAGACTTCAGAGAACCTACAAATGTCTCCATAGGCAGCAGCCATCTCCTTCTATACCTGTTTTAAGCTTACTTTCCCACCAATTAAATCCCATCTGGCTTCTTTCTTTCAAGTAGTCTTCAGATTCTATTCTATTGATGGCTCCTCTGTTTCTTATTGTTGCTACATATTTATTATCTTTTAAGTGTGTGACTCACAATCCAAGAATCCAATGAAATGATATGACCCTCTTCCCAGAAAAACACATGTGCACTGAGGTTTCAGGGCTCCCCTGACTCTCACCAACCTGCTGGGAAGAATGGATGGACACAAGGTCACGTCACTGACTGACCAGCCTCTATTCGCTCCAGCTTTTTTCAAAAAACACACTTAAAATGCCTACCTCACAGCTGTACCCTAACCCTCTATTCACCTTTCAAGAGCTTTTCTAGATTTTCAAATGGCGACTCCTCCAACTCGACCCTCACCTGTTTAAACTTCCAAGACCACTACCCGACGATGTTAGATGCTAATGTAAGTGTACCTTGCATTTGCTTTGCTTTTAGAGCCATGGATTCACGCTGGGAAAAAAATGATAATATTTTCAAGAAAGACATCAAAAAGAAGGCCAAGCAGATACGACATTGCTGAGCACTGGAGAAGCTGGTGGGAGGGGACCGGCAGGCCAGCAGCCTCGGCTGCAGACGATCACAGGCAGTGATGAATGGTGTTAAACGGTGACAAAGGGTCGCCATTGCCCTCAGAGAGGGGGACGACATGAGATGATAATGAACATGTTTGGGGAAGAATAATATTACCTCATCTGGTATGGAGGGGCGGCACCAGCGTCCAGGCTGCTGGATAGGAGACCATGTTGACATTATTTATAGCCACAATGCAGAGCTATGACAGAGATCCATTGTAAACAGTGCCTTCCAAGGCAGCTGCTTTCCATTAACAACATGTAGCAGAAAAGAGTTTGCAAAGGGCGGCTTAGGATGGCAGCATTAAAGAGGGCTGTCATTTTGCTAAATCTGGGACTCATCTGCGTCCCTATTTTTATTTCCATTTACATTTTTTTTATATCTGAGCAAGCTTTCTAATTTTTTTAAACCAGTGATTTTTTTTTTAAAGAGTACGGTTCTATTTAGAGTTCTCATTACTTGAAAATGGGCCAAACTACACATTTTCCCAAAGAGGAGGAAACCTTGCATAAGATGCTCTCCCCAGATCCCCCCACAAAAAATATTTTTTCTATAAAGAGCTTTAATGTCAAAGTCTATTAAGGAATTTCTGTTCCCAGGGAAGAATTCTTATTTCATATGAAAATAGGTTAAAAGGTCATTAACTGTAAAAAAAAAAAAAATCTGATTATAAGTGAAAAGAAGCCATTTACGTCCTGAGGGTAGAGTATGTTAATCATAAAACATGACCTAGAAAAGTCCCAGTATCCATTGCTAATCTTTAGCTGTGAAACCTCAGGTGCTTGACATGAGAGGAAATTAGAGACCTAAAGTGAGTAACAGTCAAAAGTTCTGATGGAGGAAGAAGTTCAGGATTACGATTCTACTTCACAATGTTTTGTAAGACTGACTGGAGAAGCCAAGGAAATTGAAATTTCATAATAGGAATTTCTCCTAAGGAACCTCTCCCGAGTTCTTTATCTCAGAACCTCCGGCATCCACGGCAGCTGTAAGTATGTCCTCCACCCTCTTGCAGAACACAGGTTTGTCTCTGAGATATTCCACACCGATTATTCCCTCAAAAATCTTAAAATCATTATCCCTGAGTTTTTATCCCTTTTTAAATTAAATTTACTGGCATAATATTGACTAATATAATGATATAGGTTTCACATGTACGACTCTATGATACGTCATCTGCATGTTGCATTGCGTGCCCACCTCCCAAAGCCAAATCTCCTTTCGTCACCACATATTCAAGATTCGACCTCCCCTCCCCTCTGCTACCTGTGAGCCATCTCCCTTATCACTGTTTTTGTTTTGTGTGTATGTATGGCCAATTATGATAAAAATAGAGGAGTGTGAAATAAAACACAGCTGTTTATTAAAGTATTGCTCATATCAGTTTCCGCGTCACAGTGGGCCAGACCTCACTCCACCGAGAATGTAGTTACTCATCCAGCAGGTGGAGTTTTTAGGTTTGTTTGGAGGGCCGAGAGTTACTGCCTCAGACAAAGGAAGTGGAGTAAAAACTACCACTGAAAGGTACTGAGGGCCAGTCGGGAAATGGACACATTCAATGGAAATAAGATTAAGAGTAACTTCTATGCCCTGGTGGTTACAGGCAGGATTGCGCTTGAGGATGTGATGCCAAAAGTTCAAATTCAGGAACAAGAAAATTGGGCCCTGGCGGGTGTGGCTCAGTGCGTTGAGTGTCACCCCACAAAGGGAAAGGTCTCCAGTTGGGTTCCCAGATTCCCAGGCAGGGCACATGCCTGGGTTGCAGGCCAGGTCCCTGGTTGGGGGTGAATGAGAGGCAACCAGTCGCAACTGGTTCACACATAGATAGATGTTTCTCCCCGCTCTCCTTCCCTTCTCATCTCTCTAAAACTAGATAAAATCTTTTTAAAAAGAAAGAGAGAGAAAAAGAGCAATGGAGCACCAAGACAAGTAAGTGGGTAGAATCAGAGTGGCCGCCATGATCTGATGACTTTAAGGGTCATTTTGTCCCCGCAGACAGACGGATCTGCCTGTTTCAGAGGTCCCAAAACTAGGAATATGCATTATGGCCCAAAACATCTGCGCTGCTCGTTTCAATGTGTACTTCCAGCGATCACTCAACCGGAAATTCCCACTAAATTTTATCATTCTGATTAAAAGGTCACCCATTGATTTGGCCAACAATCCAGAGGACTCAACACCTGCCAGAAGCAAACCAGGTGCCGGAGGCACACAGGTGATTCTCTGCTACCAAGAGTCTTTTCTTCAGTAAGTTTGAGTAATAAGAAGACAGACTTTTGGGGGGGATCAGTGAAAACACTATGAACCAACAAAGGAAAAAACATTCCAGGGGTGTCCAACACTTTGGCATCTCTGGGCCACCCTGGAAGAAGCAGTGTTGTCTTGGGTCAAACATTAAACACATTGTGACATGTAATCACAAAACCTCATAATGTTTTAATTAAATGTACAGTTTTGTGTTGGCCGCATTCGCAGCCATCCTGGACTGCACGCGGCCCGCCGGCCGCAGGTTGGACAGCCCTGTAACGGGGCAATCTGGAGCATGGTGGGGAGGAGGCAGCGTCCAGGATGGTTGAGGGAATGATGAGTATGACTGTACCAGTCTTGGGGAAGTCATCTTCTAAGCAAAGGGGCAATTCATAAGAGCAAATGTGTGGCATTCACTTGAGTCAAGAGATAAAAGGTTCAGATAATAAAATCGTTTAGGTCACAGAAGGTCAACATTCCAAGGAACACCAGAGCCATTACAATGATTATGTGTGAGATTATAAGCAGAAGTTTGGGTAGGCACAGAGGTCAGGGAGTGTTTGAGAAAGACTTCTTAAGTCTTCAGGTATCCAAATGTAGACTGGACATGTTATCTGCCGTGTCTTGTAGGCCTTGCAAATTCTAATATCCAGAACGAAACTCATCATCACTTTTCCAATCACACCTCGTCTCCGTGTTTTTCTATCCTGCGTAGGCCTCTTTCACCCATCCACTTTCCCAGCCAGAAACAAGTAAAAATTCCAACATTCCTCTTCCCCCCTGCCCATCTCCAGTTGGTCATCAAATCCTACTGAGTTCATGGGATAGATAAAGTGGGGATTAAACTCAAAATTTCAAGGTCAACATGAAATCAAGAGTGCTTTATGCCTTTGTGTCTGTGAAGTCTGACTGGCTGAGAGGGACTGACTCACCATTAAAGCCTAAGAGCCCCTGACCCCCAGAACAGTGGTGGCTCTGAGGCCAAATCGGTTTCCCCTGCTAACGCTCTCATGGCTTCCAGACTCCTCACTGCAATACGATAAGGCTGATGGTCCTACCTCCCCTCTCCTATCATCTCCTCATCTGGGAAACAAAGCTGTTTTAAAGATCCTTCCTGAATCCTTGACAAGAAGATATTTTGCAAAGACCGTTATAAAAACGTGCTAATGAAGCTGTGTGGTAATGTTTCTCAAATAGGTAGAACTTCAAGGTTATATCTAAGAATAAAATTCATTTGGGAATGAGGGAGGGAAATGTAATAAACCACTAACCTAACAAATTTAGCAACGTCGAGGAGACGGCAGGTGAAGAGCAGAGAGTCTGTTACGTACACAAATACGAGATGGACAAGACTTTCAATTATGAGAATGCCTTGCCAAAGCCTAGCCAGATAACAATGAAAACCAAGAAGAAATGGAGAGGAAAATATATATTACCAAAACTAACACTAGGAGTAAAATGTAGAGGGGGAAAGCCCCAAAATGTTATCAAAAAACTTCTTCATAAAGGCACATGTACTGATAATCTCAAATTCTATAAAACCTTCAAGAAACAAATTGTTTAAAAATTTCCAACACCGATGCAAAGAACACAAACTGCCAGTCTTTTCCCAAAGCCTGCATGACAGTGATACGGAAATCTGATGAACATAGCAAAAAAGAACATTATAATCTAATCTGATTCATGAATATTAATGCAAAAAATCTCTTATAAAAATAGAAGTAAATAGAAGCCAGAATCACACTAAGAGGATGACATACCACTAACCATGCAAGGAAAATTAAATATTAAGATATATATTAATATAATTCACTTTATCAAGTCAAGCATGAAGTTTGCCTCAAAATGTCATGCAAAAGAACTTTAAAATATAAGAATCACTGAAATAGTTTAAACATTATACATGTTAAATGCTATATGGATTTTAATTAAATGTTTGAAAATGACTTCATAAAAAAGAAGAAAGTCAGAGAGAAAGGCACCCTATATTATCAGCTTACAGATGCTGAAATGGCATGTCAGTTTTATAACCTCAAATGAAGAATTTCAATTTTTAATGAAATATATAGAAACTCCATTGTATAATCTCGCATGTAACTCAGATCTAATGCCAGTTATTCTGAATAAGTTAATGTATTTAAAACACTTAGAAGAATTTTTGGAAGATAATTAGTATCACACATATATATTCACTATTATTTATAATCAACATAACCATTATTAGAAACATTTTCATAATATCAGTTATTTTTTAAAAGTTAAAACACATCATCATTAATATTTGATACTGTTTTGAAAGTTCTCACCAATTAAATTAGCTAGGAGAAATAAAAGGCATTAAGTACCCATTAGCAAATGACTGGATCAAAAAACTATGGTACATTTACACAATGGAATGCTATGCAGCAGAAAGAAAAAAGAACTCCTACTCTTTGGGAAAGTATGGATGGAACTGGAAAGCATCATGCTAAGTGAAATAAGCCAGGCGGTAAAAGAAAAATACCATATGATCTCACCTATAAGTGGAACCTAATTAACAAAACAAACAAATGAGCAAAATAGAACCTGAGACATGGAGATAAAGAACTGACAGTGACCAGAGGGAAAGGAGGGGGTGGTTATGGGGGAAAGGTCAAGTCAAGGAACATGAATAAAGGACCCATAGACAAAGGCAGCGGAGGGGGACTAACTATGGGAGGTGGGGGTGGGTAGGGTGAGGGACAGTAATGGGGGGGATGGGGACAACTGTAATTGAACAACAACAACAAAATAGTATTTAAAGACATAAATAAATAAGCTAACTAAAAAACAAATGCAAGTAGTCATGGAAACATGGAACAGACTGACAGCTGCCAGGGCAGGAGTGTGGGTGTGACTGGACAGAAGAAGGAGAAGGATCAGACAAGGAACATACACGCATACTCCACAGACACAGACAGCAGGGCGGTGATGGCCGGAGGGAAGGCAGGCTGGAGGGCTACGAGGACAGCGGCAAAGGAAAATAATGGAGACACCTTTAATAGTGTAAACAGTGAAAATAAAGTTTAAAAATAGTAAAATTGAAATAAGGTTAAACAGTCATCACTTTAAAATATATGATTTCACACCTGTAAACCCCAAGAAAATCCAATGAAATTGTATTTTACTATATTAATATATCAATATTATTTCTTGGGTAAAAACAATGAGCAATTTCAAAATATAAGGGAAAACTCATTTACAATATATACAAAAGGATAAACTATGTGTGTCTGAAATCTGCAAGAGATGTCCCCATTATAGAGGAAGAAAGTTTTGAAACACCAAAGGGGGGGGAAATATATATATATACATATATATATATATATATATATATGAATAATAGAAAGATACACTCTATTCTCAGATAAGATTAAAGTTCTAAATATAGCAATTTTATCACTAGTCTTAAAGGTGGACCAGTTGACTCTAAAAATCTATAAAACACTCAAAATTCTCCATTTAAAAAAAAACCAGAGTAGTCCCGAGAGGGGACCGGCCTTACCAGACAATAAAACACGACGAACCTGTCACAAAAGGAATGGTCGGCACTGGTTCCTGCAGGAAGATACTAATGAAATGTAGCAGAGAGTTCAGAGATAGGTCTAAATACATAAGGAACATACTATATTATAAATTTGGCATTGCAAATTAATCTATGGTAATAGGGTAACTACCCGCCAACATGAAACTAGGAGTATTTTTTATCTGACTCCCTACATTAGTGAAAATTCCAGAAAAATGAAAGATTTTCTTCTATATTCTTGTAGTAAAACTGCAGCAAGACTGCAGAATACTGGGCCTGTTGTGTTACATGGTCGCTAGAAATGTGTGTATTTCCCAGCGCAGAAGGCAGCTCACAGACATGAGCCGCTCTGAGGCAAAACCTCCCTGTGACTGCCACCCTAGATGTTTCTTCTGGTTAAGGAGAAATGATGTAAGTCTACTTCTTCCACTGCTCAGAATTACGGATTCAAACACTATTTCTGAGTTATATTTCACCCCCTAAAAAAGAAAATAATGCAAACAATAGATGAAGTTTCCTAAAACAGAGGCTGGGCATCTCAGGCTTCCGGACATCTCTACGCCTTTACACTGGCCACCCACACTCCCCCCCGCCCCAGCCTCCTTCCCGTGCATTGTCCTCACCTTATTTTTATTGGGAAAAGTTGGCTTCACAGATTCAGATCCCTGTTCCTCTACTCTTGAAACACCACCTAGAAGGACCTCTTGCTCTATGCAATGTGTTCTTTTTTTCAAATAAATTTCAAGGAACTAAATGTTCTAAAACTGTTCTAAATGCACCCAAAATATGACAATCCCAAAACATAAGTTTAAGAAAGAAAGCATTAGGAATTGATATAAAGTTTCAAGTCTCCATATGTTTAGGCTCTTTATAAATTGCTAAAATGTGATTATAAACACAACCATGAAAAAATACATTCAAAGGACTAAAACTAGAAGAAAACACGAACATGTGAACATAATTGTTATGCTAGCACAGAATAATGGTTATATTTCTTTTTTTTTTAATTTTTAGTATATTTTGTAACATACATATAGGTGTTGTTACAATTTAAACTATCCTCATTGTAAACAAATTAAAATTTCAAACAGTTAAGAAAATCAACAGTCTATTACACCATGCCAGAAAGGTGTTACTATTATGATTTATTTCCTTTATGTCTTTTTGATGTCCCATTTTATTTGCACACATCATATTTCATAAAATGTGATGTTTTGTGAAGTTCTTTTAATGTAAGTTTTAGATATTAAATATTCCATAGCACTTAAAATTCTTTAAGAATATTTTGGTAGCTGCATAACAATCCAAGGAAAGTCTCTATCAGAATTTTGTTTTAGCTTGGCTGGTGTGGCTCAGTGGATTGACTGCCAGCCTGCAAACCAAAGGGTCACCGGTTCAATTCCCAGTCAGAGTACATGCCTGAGTTGCAGGCCAGGTCTCCAGTAAGGGGCATGTGAGAGGCAACCACACTTTGGTATTTCTCTCCATCTCTTCCTCTTTCCTTTTCTCTCTCTCTAAAAACATATTAAATCTAAAAAAAAAGAATTTTGTTTACTTATTCCACTATAGTTGGACATTTAGAGGTTATGATAGTAAAAGATCTCAGACAAATGCCTTAACAGCAATCATCACATTTCTGACCACTCACAAAGGGTAGATTATTACAAGCAGAATTGCTAGTCCAAATTTTTAAAATTTCCTATCTGGATACGTATTATAAAATTGGTTTCAATGATTTTATTAATCGACATTGACCTGGCACCATCAAGAATAAGCCTCACTTCTTGTGTTCTTTCTTCATGGTAATGACAACAGATTATTTAGATTGTATATTCAAAAACAAACAGATGTGGGGTTTTGAAAGACTAGCTGACTGGCTGATTCCTAAAAATTCGAGTCTCATATTTTCTAATCCGTTCTCAAAAACTTTAAGTGAAAACCTAAGTAAGAAAACCCCCATTTGGGAAGAGCATGCAAAAATCCCCCACAACCCCCTCAACTCTGCTAATATGGAGGACTCATGAAACCCATGATCCTCAGACTTGGCATCCTTCAGAATCAGCTTGGGGGGTGGTTAAAATGCAGACAGCTGGGCTCTGCCCCAAGTGTTTCCAGTTCCATCAGGCAGGTGGGGGATGGGGGTGCCCAGAACGCACATCATGAGCATTCCCCACGAGCCAAGGCAGGTGGTCTGGGGACCGCACTCTGAGAACCAGAGTTCTCTCTAGGTGGTGACATGGAGCATCCGTAGTGGCCCAAGTTCTGTCCCTGGTGCGCAGACACAGCAATGAACAAGACAGGCCAGGTTCCTGCTCCCGTGGAGCTTGTATGCTAATAAACAGACGTCAGAAATCAGGCAAGTGACCGAAGGAGCAGGAGTTCCTGGCAGTGTAAGCGTTAAAGCCTCTCAGAAATTCTCTAGGGTGAGAACTGGCGTCCCCGAATAGAGCGCGCTGGCACCCATTTTCCACGTGTCCTTTTTTTCTGGCTAGGACAGGGATGCAGCCAGCAAGACCGATCCAACTACCTATTATGGTTTAACAAATGTCTTCTCAAACTAGGCAAAAAGACTAACTCCGGGGCGAAAACCCAGCAGTTAAATAAAAGGAAGAACGTTTCTCCCATTTACATTTCTGGAAAGCGCACTGTTATACTTTTTACAACCAGGAGAGAAAATAATAGGCCTTTTGTGTCAGAAAACTGAATCCTCACAGCCACTCTTACTCCAGGCCTAGTGATACCCAAGGAGAATCCATAAAGTAAGACTATCTACTCGGACTGTGCATATAGACCACCTGACTGAGCAGAATCCAAGGAAATGGGACAAATAACTCTTGTACTAAAACTGCTTCAAACAAAATGGAAGTCAGCTACTCAAAGGTAATTGAACACCACGTACCTACTTCACTTTCACAAGGTGCCTTCTTCGCAAATGCATTTGCTATTAGGTATTAAAGGCCATTGGATGACAGCGTTCATCCCACCCCACCTACCCTGCTCCCCGCCCCCCATATCACCA
>PVKM010050795.1:0-10629 GCA_004027735.1 Carollia perspicillata
ACCCAAGGAGAGGGAAGAATGAGCAGTAAACCAGATGAGGTTCCCTACTAATTGACACTGGGCCTCAACTGTCTCACCCTGGTGGTCTCTGCCTGGAGGACAGACTAGTTATTATTTCCTCATTATGATCAACTAGCTGTATCCTCTTTTTCTTAACTGATCCCATACTCACCTTGTGTTGTTTATGCAAATGCAACCCTTTGACTTATTTTATTTTAATGTACTTATTACAATGATTGCACATTCAAATGTTTGCACGAGAGCTTCAAAACTCTAATTGCTCTGCTGTTGCCTTACCTCTAAGCTGCTGCTAGAATCCATTTTTATTCCAGAGAAATAATTAAATGCAATAATGTCCTCCATTCCCATTCAACCTTGGGCATGTTTAGATCCCATTTCAATCAGGTAGCAATATGCTAAACACAATATGGCTTCGGGAGGCAGGTTATGTGACCCGGGCTGCTGTTCAAGAGACACCTGGGTCTGCTTCTGTCTTTTCCTGCTTCTCTAATGTTCAGACTTCAGGATGGATCTCTACTCACTCAACCAACTGAACCAGGGCCCCTTGGTCCTGTTTTGGAGAGGTGGAGGTGAGTCACTGTGTTTTTAAAAACTATCAGCTCTTTGATAAACCTTCACTCTTCTTTTTGTGTAGAAAGAACACTGGACTGAGAGGAAGAAGACCTGGGTTCTTGTCTTGTTTTAAGAACTGTCCAATTTTCTGCTCCATAAAGTGACAGGTCCTGAGTGTGAGCTACTAGACATTCTCTGAATTAGTCATTAACCAATATGATCGACTAACAAAGTTCTGCCATTTCAGCTCATTGAGAACTAATTTGATGAACTCTGAGAGAACAGGGACCAAGGAATAGATGGACACTCCTAAGGGCATCAAGTCTTCTACCTCCTTCATCCTTTGATCTCTGGCAGCTCTTAGACCTGGGACAGATCAGTTCATCTCTCTGCGTCTCAATTTTGTCATCCATCAGCCAAAGTGCTTAAGAAACATGCATCTACTAGAAAGGACACATATAGCAAGCAGTTCAATGTCCAAGCTCTTTTCCAAGTTCTCTGCACATACTAATTAATTTAATCCTCATGATGCTCCTGTAAAGGAGATGCTATACAATTCTCCCCATTTTTAAGATGGGAGCACTGAAGTTCAAGAAAGTTACGTGTCCAAATCCAGATCTAGGAAGTGGAAGAGTCAGGAATCGAACCCAGGCAGTCAGGGTCCACAGACCGTGCCTGCCAACACCATGATGCCCCCCTGCAGCTATTTGGAATATGAAAAGTGCCAAAGGAAACCCTTGCCAGGGGCACTGGTCAGACATGAGGGCACTTGTCCCACCGCTCACTCGTCACAACCAGTCTAAGGTGTCCTTTTGCACCATGAGGACACACAGACAGCTGAGTAGCAATTTGTTGTTGAACTCAGTGTCCAAGGCTCTATTCCAATCACCAAGGTGACCAAGGCCATTGGGAAGGACACTGGGGGAGGAACCCACACCTGCTTCCAAAAACCCTCAGTGCCAGGATAGACAAATGGTGGAGGCACAGTGTGCGTGGCTGCACCCAATAAAGACATGCAATTACCCAGGCTGCCAATGCAAATAGACCTAATAAAGGCCCCTCGCTCAGCTCATTCTCATGCATAAAACGTAGCTGGGCTGGCCAGCACCTAGAAACCCATGGGCCACACTGGGCATGAACAGGCCCTGCTTTAACAAAACCTTAAATAATAACCCTGGTGCAATTTAGCAAATTTATTTATGTTGACACGAAGCACAGCATGGGGTGAGGAGGGAGGAGGCTGGATGAGTAGAGCTGGCTTGGAAGCCAGTCTCCATTCCTTCACCCTGAGATAGAGGAAGAGAAGCTTACTTCCTAGAGACTCAGTTTTTTCATTTACAAAAGCAGGGGCAGGGGCATGGGGGTCGAGATAAGAGGACCTACTCTGTGAGGGTGATACAGTGATGAAATAATATGGCGCACATATTTAATTCTATTTAACAAAAGACTATTTAGCATGAGGCTTGGTCACATTCAGCACTCAACTGACTTTATTAGCTAGTGTCTGGTCACCTGATAAGCAGACTTGAATCTTCTGGAAAGGCATGGTAGTGAGGTGCAGTGTGTTCAAGTCTGACCTCTGTCCCTTTGTGAATGGTGGGGCCCTGCGTATAGTGTGTAGTACTTGACTTAGAGAGCTTCAGTTTACCTCTCTGTAAGACAGGCATAGTAACCCATAACTACACAATGAGCTTTTATGAGAGTTCAAAAGAGTGGACACATGTCATGCACTTAGCCTAGCACTTAATAAATGTTTGTTATAATTTATCAAAATAGAATGTTTACAATGATGGTCCAATATGTGGTCCCGAAAGTGTGGTCTGGGGACCCCTGAGGGGCCCTATGGACTTTTCTGGGGACCTTGAAGGTCCAACTATTTTCATCGTAATATGAAGGTGTTATTTTACTCCCCCCCCCATGCTCTGACAAGCATACAGTGGAGTTTTCCAGAGGCCAGGTGACATGTGAAGTCACAAGAAATTAAAAGTAGAAGTAAACATAAGAATACAGCTGTCTTTTATTAAGGTAGATATTACAAAGATCTGCCAAAATGTACAATGATAGCTCTTTTAACTGTATTTGTTTTTATTGTAAAAAATATGTTTTTGTCATATCTTTACTTATATAGACATCTGCATTATTATTGTTATTTTAAGTAAACTAATAAACATTTTAAGAATGCCTTAGTTTAAATTTCAATAAATAGAAATGACTGATAGTTGTAACCTACACAAACAAAATCTCTTTGGGGGTCCACGATAACACCTGAAAGTGTAAGGGGGCCCTGAGACCAACAAGTTTGAGAACCGCTGACACAATGTATATCCGTAATCCTAAATATCTAATCGTAAATGAAATAAGAAGTTTAGGACCTCTCAGATGGGGCGTTTCACTGCATGCCAGGCATGTGGATTTATATTTTATTAACACATACAATAAATACACTCTGGGTAGAATCTGGGCCAAGTGGAAATGGGGTGCTGACAAATACATTCATGGAGGCAGCAGGAACCCAGAACCCTGAAGTCCTGAACCATCCTTGGGGAGGCGGAGTGACCGTCAGACAAAGGTGTGCCCCTTGACCAGACTCTAGCCAGGCCCCTCTGAGCCCCTTCTCTACTGGGCCTCAACCTTGGCCTCCACAGGGTGAGCAAATACTATCACAGTTTCTGACAGCTCAACGGCACATCCCCAGGATGACTCCAGGCCCCCTTATAGTGCCTGCCCCAGAAAACTCAAGGCTGCCAGAAATTTAGTTTATTTCAGCAAACCCGAGACCGAGGCCCCATGTCCCAGCCCCTGTGGGAGGGGAGGTGCCTGACTTGGATAAGCGCCAGTGAACAAACCCAGGCAGGTTTTTCACAGGGAATGACCTCCTCTTCCTGTTTCCTGTCATTTTCCCTTTCCCTGACTCTACTGAGCCCCCACTCATCACCCCCACCTTGTCCCTCATGCTCCCTTTAAAATGCTAGTCACCTCTGTGCAAATCTCAGTGGAGTTCACTTCACGCTGGACTCGCTTCCCTACTGCAACACTATTTTACTAATTAAAATCTGTCCTTGCATCTTTGTTTATCCCTGACACTGCCCAAGGCCTCAGAGCCCAGACCTCGACCCCAAAATGCTGCATCCCTGAGGACTAAGTACAGAGGTCCAGGGGCAGTGTGCCCAGGCCCTGACCTGCATGCTCCTTCCAGCCCCAGCAGGTGGATGTGACAGTGTCAGGCACAGTGAACAACCCAGTCTTGCTTCAATAATAAAGCCTTCTGGATACTAAGGACAGTTTCTCAATATGGCACTATTGACATTTTGTGTGGCTAATGTTTTATTGTGAGGTTTTCCTGTGCATTGTAGGGTGTTTAGCAGCATCTGTGACCTCTAGCCACTAGATGTAATAGCCCTATCACAACCGAAACTGTCTCTAGACATTGCCAAATGTCCCCTGGGTGGCAAACATCACCCCTGATTGAGAACCATGGCTCTAGGGGCAAGTGCTCCGGAAGCCAATGCTGGTAACTTAGCTGTTCAAACCATGTTCCCATCCAAAACAACATGCCCTAGTGACCAGCCAAAGTGGTCAGAACAGGATAACTGAGCTGGAAAGAAAGAAGAAGACCAGAGAAAGGGGCCAAGTTAACCCAAGAGGAATGTTCCAGAGGGCTGTAGGGGCATAGGCGATCTGGATGAAGCATGGGGAAAATGGAAGAAGGGTTAAGGGGTGACCCCAAGGAGGAGAGGAGCATTCATCCGGGCAGTGGATAGCCCCTAACTGATGGTGTGTCCTTCATGTAAACCAGAGGTCACAATGGACCCAATAGTTCCATCAAGTGCACAGATGTTTGGTTTGCTCTGTAGATTGTTTTCCTTTGTTGGGTTTGTAGTACCAGGCAACACCTCAATACCTGGAGATTTCATCTAAAAATCAGGATTTCTGCCCTCTCTTGAAACATCAGAGGAGCTGAACACACTGCCTTGGATTCCAATGTGTGGCAATGGCCTGGGGCTGAGCAGCGGCCTGGTGGTAACCAGAGGGGCGTCTGCTCTACAGACCATCACCGCTCCCTTCCAGCCTGGCCCCTATTCCCTTATCCACCACACACTGGGAACCTGGGTGGCGTGACTGCTTGAAACCAGGGGCCCAGGATCTTCACTGTCTTCTGAGCCTTGTTTCAAAGATCTCAGAACCCTTAACAAGTCCTTTTATTCCAGAGGCTTCGATGGAAGTGACACTGTCCCTCACGGGGTGTTATTTCTGGCTGCCACAATGACTAGGGGATGGTCCTGGCAGTAGTGGGGGTGGGGGAAACACCACATCCTTAGCAGTGCTTGGGAACATGTGTCGCTCAGCCATGAGGAACAATCCGGCATCTTGCAGAATGTCTGAAGGTCCCTGGATGTCAACTGGGTGAACTGCACATATTGCATTATTAGGGCCAGGGACTGAATTCAAAATTACATATAACACTGAGTAGTTGTGAATGATTTTAATGTAACTGAATTTTCTAGGAAAGTCATTACCATTTAATGCAAGGGCAGATTTTATATCATTCAAAGTTTACCATGATTTCCAAAAAATGACATCATCAATGTCTGCACAAGCTGTGGCTGTAAGTCACCAAATAAACATACCTGTTATCCACCTGCATTTGTAACTACTGAATTCCCTGCGTTTTAACACACCGACCTCTTCGTGTGTCTCCAGCCCTCATTACTCCAAGTGTGGTCCATCCACAGCAGCACCAACATCCCCAGGTGGTTTGTTAGAAACGCAGTGTTTTGGGCCCTGCCTAGACCAACTGAGTCAGAATCTGCATTTTAACAAGATCCCTGGGTAATTCATTTGCATGTTTAAGTCTGAGAAGCGCTAGTCCAGTGTTGTTCTGCCTTATCATTTACAGAATACAATATACATTATTTTTATGACACATTACTTTTCCACATTCCTTATATTAACATTAGGGCAGTACATTGACTTATTTTAGAGTTGTGAAAGTAAGTAGGTGGTCAGTATGGATTCCATTTCAGGATGATAAAAGGACTATTTTTAAAGATTTGTTGCATTAAGAAGGGGCTGAGTCCGACAGGGTTGAGAAGCACTGGTTGATTCATTCTATAAACTTTAATTGGGCGCCTGCTCCCTGCCAGGCACAGCGGAGGCAAATACTAGGAAGGTGGATTAAGACAACCTTCCCACTATCGGTGCAGTTTAGAGCAGGAGAGGGAAGTGGGTTATATGTACGTAATTCATTTCAGTACAGGACCAGAGTGAAGAGGGCGGTGAAGAGATGGATCTGTGCCATGGGGCTCACCAAGAATTGGAAGCTGGTCAGGGGTCCAGGAAAAGTAGAGGTGACTGTCACAGAGAAAGCAGTTTTCCTGCTCAATCTTGAGAAGAAAGAGTGTGTTCATGTGACAGACAAAAGAATCAAGGGCAGGAAAGAACAGCAAAACTCAAACTTGGTAATAACAACTATTACAGCTAATACTTATTGAACATTTATTCTAAGAACTTGTCAAACACCTGACACAGATCATTTTTGAGACTCTCAGAACAATGTGTAAATCAATGGGGGGAATCCTTTCACAATTTTTACATGTATCAAATTTTCATATTGTATACTTTAAATGTCTTATAATTGTATTAGTCAATTATACCTCAGAAAAGCTGGGAGGAAATTCCAGAACAACTCTGTTGGGTAGGTGAAACTATGGAAGCACAGAGAGGTTGAGCAACATGCTCCAAATCATACAGCATGTTTATAAAACTTACATGCTACTCTCATGGGCTGTTAACAACTAGCCTTTGTGCTATTATCAATATTTCAGCAAACGACAACTGTTGGAGAGAATGTGGAGAAAAGGGAAACCTCGTGCACTGTTGGTTGGACAGTAAATTGGTGCAGCCACTATGGAAACCAGTATGAAGGGTCCTCAAAAAATTAAAATAGAGAGTCCAGTCAAGATGGAGGTGTAGGTAAACCACACCCCACTTCCTAGCACAATCACAGCAAAAATTACAACTAGATTACAAAAGAAATATCAACCAGAATTGTCAGAAAATCAAGCTGTATGGAAATCTGACAACCAAGGATTTAAAGAAACCACATTCATCCAGATGGGTAGGAGGGGCAGAGATGCAGGAAAGGCACAGAGAGGCACGGAGACACTGAGGGTGTGGTAAGGTGCAGAGACAATGGAACAGGTGGTCCCACACTCACATGTGGTAGATAAAAATTGGGAGCGACACCTTGGGAGCAAGGATCCCAGCCCCAGACCAGACCACCTTGCCCAGGGGTCCAGCACCAGGAACATAAGTCCCCATAACACCTGCCTGTAAAAACTAGTGGGGGTTGGGGTGGTGGAAGAAACTGCAGGATTCTCAGGAGGCACCACTTAAAAGGGCCTTCAACAGACTTAGGACTTATACAGACTCACCACCTCTGGGATTCAGCACCAGGACAAGAGTTGGAAGGGCACCAGTGGCATGCAGGGAGAAACTGAAGTGAATGGCAACAAAATGAGTGCTGGGAGACAGCCTCCTCCCAGGTAAAACTCCAGAGGCCAAGCAGCAGCACTGTCCCTTTTCTGAGCCCTCTCCCACACAGAGCCACAGAGTGGTGGCATGGGTTGCCTTGCCCTGGTGATTACCTAAGACTCTATCCCATACAATTTACAGGTGCCTTTTCTACAATAGGCCACACTACTAAGACGGGGGTCAAACCAGCTCTACCTAATACACAGAAACAAACACAGGGAGGCTGCCAAATTGAGGAGACAAAGGAACATGGTCCAAATGAAAGAACAGATCAAAACTCCAGAAAAAGAACTAAGCAAAATGGAGATAAGCAATCTATCAGAAGCAGAGTTCAAAATACTGGTTATCAGGATGCTCCAGGAACTCATTGGGTACTGCAATAGCATAAGAAAGACCCAGACAGAAATGAAGGTTACATTAAGTAAAGTAAAGAAAAATCTACAGGGAACCAACAGTGGAAGAAATGAAGCAGAGAATCAAATAAACAATTTGTAACATAAGGGAAAAAAAACATTCAATCAGAACAGCAAGAAGAAAAAAAGAAGAAAAAAAAACGAAAACAAGGATAGGCTAAGGAGCCTCTGGGACATCTTCAAATGTACCAACATCTGAATCATAGAGATGCCAGAAGGAGAAGAGGAAAAGCAAGAAATTGAAAACTTATTTGAAGAAATAATAAAAGAAAACTTCTCTAATTTGGTGAAGGAAATAGACACGCAAGTCCAGGAAATGCAGAGTATCCCAAACAAGATGGACCCAAAGAAGACCACACCAAGACACTTTATACTGTATTTTTAGGACTATAAGACGCACCAGATCATAAGATGCACCTAGGTTTTAGAGGAGGAAAATAGAAAAAAAATTTGAAGCAAAAAATGTGGTAAAATATTTAATAACCTGTGACCCTACTCGACCGCCCCCACCCCACAGTGAGGCAGGTAAGCTACATTTGGAGTATAAGACGCATCCCCATTTTCCTCCAAAATTTGGGGGTGTGTCTTATAGTTCGAAAAATATGGTAATTAAAATACCAAAGGTTAAAGATAAAGAGAGAATCTTAAGAGCAGCAAGGGAAAAGCAGAGAGCTACTTACAAAGGAGTTCCCATAAGACTGTCAGCTGATTTCTCAACAGAAACTTTGCAGACAAGAAGGACTGGCAAGAATATTCAAAGTCATGAAAAGCAAGGACCTACAACCTAGATTACTCTATCCAGCAAAGCTGTCACTTAGAAATGAAAGTCAGATAAAGTGCTTCCCAGGCAAGGTAAAACTAAAGGAGTTCATCATGACCCAGCCATTATTATAAGAAATGTCAAAGGTACTTATTTAAGAAAAAGAAGATCAAAACTGTGAACATTAAAATGGCAATCAATTCACAACTACCAACAACTGAATCTAATAAGCAAATAAGCAAAAGAGAAACAGAATCATAGATACAGAGATCATTTGGAGGGTTATTATTTGGCAGGGGGAAAGGGGAGAATGGAGGAAAAGGTGCAGGGATTAAGCAGTACAAACTGCTTAATACAGAATAGACAGGAGGATGTTAAGAACAGTATAGGAAATACAGTAGCCAAAGAACTTATATACATGACCCATGGACATGAACTAAGCGGGGGATTGCTACAGGGAATGGGGATACTGGGTGGAGGGAGGGAAAGGGGGAAAACTTGGACTGTACTAGCATAATCAATAAAACATATTTAAGAAACTAAAAATAAAACTACCCTATACCCAGCAATTCCATTTCTGGGTATATACCCGAAAATCCAAAATATTAACGTGAAGAGACATATGTACCCTTATGTTCACTGCAGCATTATTTACAATGGCCAAGATATGAAAGCAACCTGATGTTCACTGATAGACGGTTGGATAAAGAAGATGTAATTATATACAATGGAATACTGCTCGGCCATAGAAAACAATAAAATCTTACCATTTCTGACAACATGGAAGTACCTAGAGAGTATTATGCTAAGTGAAATAAGTCAGAGAGAGAGAGAGAGAGACAAATACCATATGATTTCACTTATATATGGAAACTAAACAACAAAATAAACAAACAAAAATAACATTAACAAACTCAAGGATACAGAGAACAAACTGATAGTGGCTAGATGGGAGGGAGGTTGCGGAAATGGACAGAAAAGTTGAAAGGGATTAGGAAGTACAAATTACCAACTGTAAAAATAGTCACAGGGATGTGAGGTACAGGATAGGGAATATAGTCAATAATATTGTAATAACTACATATGGTGTCAGATGGGTACTAGGACTTATGGAGGTGATAACTTCGTAAGACATACAAATGTCTAATCACTATCTAGTGTACCTGAAGTTAACACAGTATTGTACATCACCTCTAATTGAAAAATACAATAAAATTAAATTAAAAACAAGTAGTCTTCGTGAAGTGCCCCATATGTTTCCAAAACAACCCCTAGTGGGGAGGCAACACTACCTCCACCGAAGACCCCGGGAGAAAGTGGTCATCACTGAATGGGGCTGAAGTCTTTGAGGAGAAGAGGGTCAGGAGGTAGAAGTCTCCTTACATAACTTGGGTCCTTGGTATAAAGTCCTCTGGCCCCACTGCTTCTGTCTCTGTCACTTGAGACTAACCCCAGCTCTGAAGCCCCAACCCCAACATGCTCTTGGTCATGGTTTTATTTTCCTACACACCTTCTTGGCTTCTCCTGTCTCACCTCCCTAGAAGCCCTCCTTATTCTGGCCATCGCCTTCTTCACATTCTCCCATCCAGGTCCTCTGGAAAGGGATACTTAAGGAGAAAAGTGGGTCTCCTGTTGATGAAAGACATCCAGCTTTTAGACCCGCCCTCTGTGTCTGCCGGGTGCCCCTCCCTCAGACACCCTGCCACAAGTGGGTAATGAATGACACACTTGTAAGCTCATTACTGCAGAGTCTCTAAAGCAATGTAAATGCTCACGGAGCCAGGGACATAAATAAAGAAAGATGCCTGTAAATAAATAAATATATACACATGTATACACACACATACACACAAATCCAATTAATTTATATCATCTGAAAGCCAAAGCCATTTGGGGTGGGGAGAGAGAGAAAGAGAAAGGCAGCTAATATTGCCATCTCTGTGACTTCAGAACTGAGCCTCCCAGCAGCTGCCAATAAATTATTTTTACTATGCAGAGGTACAAATGAATATGCTGCTGTCGCCCCCTAAATCTCCTTTATGAACGTGTGTTTGCCTTGGCCCACCCTCCTGGGGACAGGGGCTTCCAAGCAAGTTTTCATTGGCCCAGTTCCCAGAGAAGGCTGCCGTTTTGCAGGCCCACTCGCTGTAGACTGTGGGCACCCTGTGGCACTTCCTGTTTGCATGTGAGCTTGGCTGACTTGGAGATCAGCCCTCTCTGCTGGAGGGCCACGGGGATTACAGTGACAGCAACGCCCATGCCTAAGGTGCTGAAGGATCATTTCTGCATCATCCTGGACTGAGGGTCACTGCTGGTGGTGGGTTAGGAGGTGCTGTTCCAGACTGCACC
>PVKM010050796.1:0-10614 GCA_004027735.1 Carollia perspicillata
TGCAGTGGAGGGGAATGAAGGGGAAGAAATGGGACAACTGTAATGGCATAATCAATAAAATATATTAAAAAATGCATTGGAGGAAGGAAGAAGGAGCAAAGGTTGTAATGTCACGAATGAGCTAATTCCCAATGGAACCAGTAATCAGTAAATGATGTTTAAAGTTGACAAAGCAAGAAATTGTGGCTTATGTTAATAATCACCGAAAGAGCTTAAAACAGAGACCATTAAAAGTTAAGAGTGATTTCCTCTGGAAAGTGGCATTAGAGACTAGCAAGAGATGGCAGAACAGATTATTTTAATTATAAGCCCCTCTGCACTACTTTTAAAACTACATATATTGGATTAAAATGTGAATATACTTTGATTAAAATGTAAGAACAATTATTTAGGAAAGAAAAAAACTATATGTAATTGTATGGAAATCATAACAACCCTACCTAAACTTACTAACTGGGATAAGGGACAGGAAAAATCACCTCAAGGACAATGTGAACAGCTTTCGACAAGTTCCCCTTTTGTTAAGAGGGTAAGAGCACCTAAATGTGTCTGAACTCTCCTCTACGAGAAACAGACAACATGTAACAACTCCACGAGGCAAATGATCTACAACAGCGATTTTCAACTTTTTCATCTCATGGGACACATAAACAAATTACTTAAATTATATGGCACACCAAAAATTTTACCTTTTTGTCAATTTGACAGGAATAAAGGTGCATTTTGGTTCGTTCACACTGGATGGCTATTGTGTTGGCTGCTGTCATTTTTTTAATTGACAGTTTAAGGGAGAGGTTAGTGCCCCTGACTAAACAGTCAGGTAGTGCATGTTTTAAAAATTCATGTGGCACACTGGTTGAAAATCGCTGATCTCCATACAACACGGCTCACGTAAATAGAACTGTGCTAGGGAGGCTCTATTTTTTTTTTTTTAGGGAGGCTCTACCTTGATAACTACCAAAGCTAGAAATTGTTTCAAAAATATTCATCTATGTAAATAATAAGCAGAAAACATAAGAAGGATAAATAAGTATCAAAATGTTAAAAATGGCTAGTTCAGAGTGGTGAGAGGCTGGGTGACTTCTGTTTTGTCCTTCATTCTTTGCTGAATATTCTCAATTCACCTCAGTTTTTCAGAGTTTTAATAAAAAACCGTAATAAAAATATATTTTACATGATGACCTAGGATACATCTGTGCTCATATAACAATATTTACTCTAACTATATATAGCTGTATTTTGCCGTGTATAATGCATGGCTGTGTATAATACACACACACGTTTTTGGCCTGAACTTGTAGGGAAAAAAATCTTCACTTTAATTTTTAAATTTAAATTTTTACTTATTTATATTTAGGTACTTGTTTTTTTTGTATTACAAAGGAATTTTAGCATTTATTTTTTAACATACCATGGTACAAGAAATCTTACATAACAAATAATTACAATACGCAAGATCAGGTATTTCAGGTACTATGCACATTATACATGGCAAAATATGGCAAATGCTTTTCATGAGCCATTAAGTTGATCTCAACACCCAAAGTTTAACAAACTCTTCTCAATAAACACACACTTAACAGGATAAAATTTAAAAATATTTCACCAAGAAAATGGTATCTTGGCAAATATATCATCCATTCTGGCTTTTGAGAACATTTAGGTAGTTTTAAAAATGGCTCTTGTTTTCTTCATCTTTTTCCTATCTTCACTTTCTAGGGGAGGTAAAAAAGCAACCACTTGTTTTTAGCTTTGTTCTTTTTCTACTTGTCTCTGGATATACAAGAAATTAGAAATTTTGACATTTATGTGACCACTATTTACTAAAGCCAACAATGCTTTACACTGCTAGTGTAACTCCAGGAAATGGAGCACAGAAAAAGAAAAAGATAAAGCTTTTACACAGGAATCAGCATTTTATAGTCATCTGACCCTCCTTGCTAACCACTCACACCTCCACTCTCCTGACAATCTGTTGAGTATCATGAAACCCTAATTTCTCTTCGTGTGTTAATTCACTCAATTGCAGTCTTTCTTCTCGTCACTAACTTATACTTGAAAACTATGTGTAACTGGTTGTTTGTATATGTAAAGGAGAATAAAGAGAGAGAGAGAGACAAGGAAAGAGGGGAGAAGGGAGGGAAGCAGAAAAATGAGAGTAATTATGAGGAGAAAACCTGGGTATGCCCTTGAGTGTAAATTATGAGTAACATATGGGGGGGGCAAAAGTAGGTTTACAGTTGTGAATACCTGAAAGAGAGAGTTTATTCTTGTATTATTATTTATTTTAATTACTATATTATTTTCCATATGAACAGCTGCAAACCTACTTTTGCTGCACCTTATATTTGTGAGTATACCTTTGTCAATAAAGGTGAGTGATGGAAGGTGTATCTTTTCCTTTGGGTCACAATTTAGGTTTATTCTGAATTTGAGCATCTCAAGACATGGACGGTAAACTAATGGGAGACCAAGACCAGACAATTTGCATGCATCCATTTGTAAAGTGTGGGCTCTCTGAAGGAAGACATTAACCTGAGTGCCTATAGAAAAAGGGAAGGGCTAGACAAATGTCACCTGTTTCAAATTTTTGTTTCCCAACCTTGCCTGTCCCCTTTCACCCTACCAGATCTCAAGGTCTCCTGGGATGTACGCAAGCAGAGAAGGAACTGCTTTTATAACAGACTCCATGAAACCATAAGGCACCAGCAGCATTCCTTGAATAGCCAGCAAAATCCAGCAGAGATGTGCATCAAGTACAGGTTTTCACTCTTGCATCTATATGATATGCAGAGCAGTTGTTCTAAAACTTAGCTAATCACACTTCTCCCCTGCTTACAATCATAAAATTTTCAATTATTTTACAGAAAAGTACAAATCATTAATATGGCTTAAAAGGACTCTTCTGAGCTGGAATCTGCTTACTCTACCCGTAACTCTTGCTATCCTGTAACATCCTCCTTCCTTAACTTTATACCACCCATTCTGAATATTTCTTTAAAACTGAAAGGGCAACCTGTTTTCTTGCTATTTACTCTGCCTTGAGCACTCTTCACTTTCATCTGCTCCTCTCACCCATCAAATCTTAGCTTACTTTTCCTTTGGGAAACCTTCCTGATTCTTCAAAGCAACTCTACTTTGTGTTATCTATAGCACTTTACACATACACAGTAATTACAAGGGTTTATGAAGTTTTCTTATTAAATCCTTGTCTCTCTAATCTAAGGCCAGGCAGGATACTGTTTTCTTATTCACTGTTATATTCCTAGATCAGACATGGTGTTGGCAAAAGGAAGGTTCTCCATAGATGTTTACTGGCAGGTCTTCCAACTACGCTGAAAAGATTTCCACATTCTGGGCGAACCTGCAGTTTGCTTTCATTGCACTGTTACGGCCAGGACCTTCCTGAAGGTCCTATTGTGCTATTTTAACACAATTTCCCAGCTGGCGACTTAGGTGTTCTTTTACCATCTCATATCTAATTTCTAGCTAAGAATAATTAAAAAGTAGTAATCACTATGAAATGTAAGCTCAACTGTTTTTGGATTCCAAACACTTACCACTTGAAATTCTATACGGAGTTAAAAAAAATTTCAATAGTAATGAACTTCCCAGTTCATTGTTATAAAACTATTTGCTACACAGTAAATCTTACTGATATTAAGTGTATTTTACACTTGTTCAAAAGATGCCTTAATTATTGAAACACTTGATTTCATTATTTACCACTAATTGAGCCCCCAAAGCACAATCCCCCAAGGAAATCATCCCATCAATTGTCTGCTTTAAGAGACCAGCTGTACTAACCACTAAGCACATGGGAAAACACTTGACACAAAAAATGTAGCATTAACTATCCATCTAGAAAAAAATAAACTATGTTTAAAATTCCATATACAGGGTCCAGCACGAATAATGCCCCCCTTTTATTACAAAATCTTTTATTACAAAATCATAAGCATGTAATTCTGTAACATAATATCACACTCAAGCACACCATATGACATTTTAGGCAAAATGTTCAAATTAAAGCTATGAATTATTATACCCATATTATTACCCTACCAACCACACTCAAGCAGGTGTTACTTCTGCTGGACCCTGTATACAGATAAGAAATTCATTTCTGTCTTAGAGATCATTCTAATCCTGCATTTGCCTACCCTTTTAGAGGACAGATTCTCAAGTGTCCTCATCTATAAGGCAGAGAGACCTCACTTTTCAGGCTTCATGCTGGTGACACTTAGTTTAGGCTAGGTTCTAGCAAATGCAAATACCAAAGGGAGAAGTCCTCATGGAGAGTATTAACATCTTCTTTCAGTCCTAAAGAAGAGCTGTTTCATTCCACTAACCAATCCTTCAGAAAAATTTAGGCAAGTATGTCAAGATGTATGCAGAAAGATCCTGTTTAGCCCTGTATATAATAGATTTTTAAAAAATCTAAATGTCTATTATTAGAGGGATGGTTAAATATACTGAATTTATACTACTCTTATAGGTTATTATGCAATCATAAAAATAAAGCTAGGTGTACTAACATCAAAAGATATCCATGATGTACTGTTGATTTTTTTAAAAGGTAGAGAATATCACAAAGAACAAGAAAGACTCCATATTTAGTTTAAAAATAGGAAAGAAATGGAAAATAATGAAAAGGGGAATGGAGAAGGGAAAGGAGAAAACCTCAGGCTCACAGATATAAGCATACATGTTTGTATACACAGAAAGAAACTGGAAGACTACACAATAATTGATTTAATACTAGTTTATCTCTAACATGGTATTTTCATTTTTACTTGATATACTTCACATTTTAAATTTTCTTTTAATAATAGGCATGTGTTGCTTTTTTAAATTCAAAAGAAAGTATACTGATTGAAGTAAAACTCTTTAGTTTAAATTCAAGTTTTTAAAAGAACAGAACTGATTCTTAACTTAGGTAAAACATCAATCCCCAAATTATTCATCCATATTTCTAATTTCCTACATAAAAATCCATTCAGGAGAACATAAACATTTTTCACATTTCAAAAATAATGTAAAGGTACATACAAAGTTGTGTGTTGTAAGCGGAACATTCTCCAATACTTCTACATGCAATTCCTCTCCAGTAAGCCAGGAAATATCAGTGTCCCAGCCAATTGGCTTCTTCTCTCTGAAAAGTGTAGACAGAAGCCTTTCTTGGTAATCATAAATAAAAATCTTCATACACCTCATGCTGAAGATATGAAAATTGGTTATTGAGGGGCTAGTAATGGTGAGGGAGGTTTGGCTCCCTGGTCTTCCATCGTTAGAAATTTAAATGGCAATAAATTAATTTTTAAGTTTACCCCAAATAAATGTATCACTCTTGGACAAACAGCAGGGTAAAGAGATGTACTCTTTTCTTCAAGTCAGCTCCAGAAAAGACCTACAACAGCAGAAAATGGATTGTTCCTGGCATCCAAAAAAAAAAAAAAAAAAAAAAAAAAAAAAAAAAAAAAAAAAAAAAAAAAAAAAAAAAAAAAAAAAAAAAAAAAAAAAGAAAAAAAAAAAAAAAAAAAAGAAAGAAAAAAAATCACAGGTACGGATATATCTATCCAAAGAAAAAGAGTGTCAAGGGATGACATGGCCCAAAAAGGATCATTTTTAAAATGGGATTCAAAACTGGGAGGGGGTCTCTTGGCATGATTTTAGATGTTTTCTGAAAGAAAAATAGTTCAATATAAAATGTTAATTGATAAGCCTCTGTGAAACTATGAGTTTGTACTGAAAATAGGAGAGTGGGGACGAGTCCACTATTCAAATGAGTCACATTCTAAATGGTTTAAAAATTTTAAAATCACGAATTCCAAGTCAAGTCATTTGATCAGAACAACACTATGGTCACACACAAAATATCTAATACTAACGCTTCAAAGGGCCTGCAAGATTTGTTTAATTTAATACTGTTTTCTAAAGTTGATTTTCAATTTCCAAGGTTTAGATAAAGACCTTAGAGAAAACCCCAAGGTTCAATGTCTGAGTTTTTTTTTCACACAAATTTCACATCACATACAAACCATACCCATCCTGAATTCTGTAAACAGCACAGCACTCTGGGATCAGACCTCTCATCATCAGGGCCTTCTTTAGACTGTCCCGGACGGTAACTCCACACCTTGCAGGTACCTACAGCATCATAAATGTATATGAGGTACAGGAAAAAACTTTTGCTTTTCACATCATTAAAAAAAATCAACAACTTCACAATGTATCAATATTAATCAATAAAAATCAATAGCTTCATAACATAATACCTTGACTGTCACATGATTACTATGTTCGATACATCATTTCTACAGCTAACTTAATATGAGAGATTATGACAAATATCTATTATTACTCACCAGCTTAAAACAAATTTTACTTTATTAAAACTATAAAATATTTAAACATATAAAAGAGAACAGAAAATATAACGGATCCCTATGTACCTATGACTGAGGAAAAACAGATGTCAACATTTAAAGCAAAATCAATTTTGATCCAACATTGTTCAAAGCTAAAAACTTTAATCCTTCAATCACACTGATGGTCCTTAAAGAGATATCTTACTGATCCCTAAATGTAGAAGAAAGAAAATACTTGTCTTAATGTGTATAAATGATACTTGTTGTTTAGTTGCCTAGCACCCCTATATCCTCATGGAACCTGCCCTTTCCTAAAAATTCATGAGCTACTGAAGAGGATCTCAATCGAGCATCATTACTTTTCTGGCTACATGTGACATAAGCTGCCTAATCAGTGTTCCAAATCCGTGGCAATAGCAACTGACTCAGGACTAGATATATGGCCCCAAAACTACTTATAGATGGACACTGGTTGAAAGACTTCTTCTAGTATAGCTACAGCATGACAAGCAGCTATAAATCTGGAGTCCCCACGGGCCATCTTTCCCACTGCATTGAGAAATCTGGTTACAGAATGAGGCTAACCTGGGAAGAAGTAGAGAGATGCTGGTGGTGGAGAGGGAAGGGCCACTGGAAAGAGAGATGAAAAGGATCTTTTTGTATATTTGAAATAATCCCTATTTTGACCTTTACTCTATGTCCCCAACTCGCAGCGAATAATTTATAACTGAAAGAGAACTGACAAACACAATGTGGATTTAAGTGAGGCAGTGGGAGTTCAGGTTGGGCAGTTTTAATGGTGTGGGTGGGGGAGAAGTAGAGACAATAAAATTAAAGATTTCATTCTTTTAAATTACTAAAGTACTTAGCAAACCCAACATTCCCAAAGAAACTGAAAATCTTTATGCTAGAGGGGGAAAAATGGAGTAAGAAGGGTAGATACAAGACAGTTGAATTTAAACAGCATACTGAGGGGGAACAATCCAGAAAGCCAAATTAGGACCTATGATTAGAAAAAATCCAGGATCCCAAACTTAGCTCAATATAACCACTAAAACTACCCAGCAAGGGAAAAGTCTCACAGAGTAGGCTCATCACTGGAAGTATGCATGAGATTGAAATGGTACAGCTGATTCTCTTATTTGTGCAATTCTGTATTTGCAATTTGTCTACTTGTTAAATTTATTTGTAACCCCCAAACCAGTACTTGCAATGCTTATGTGAGCAAGTGCAGAGGAGCGAGTCCAATGCCTGCTTTGCCAGCTGAGGCTGGACAAGGTGACACCATGCCTTCTTGTTCCAACTCTCATACTGTAAACAAGTGCCCTATGCCAGCGGGCTTTTAAGCGAATGGGCCTGAGCAGACTGAAAACAATAAACCACCTAGGGGTCAATATATAGAGGCCATCTCTAGCTCATTTATGTAATAGTAACCCTGTAGTTGCCCTTCACTAAATCAGTGTTTGCAGAAATTTTACAGAACACAACTACCAAGCATCAGTCATACCTTCCAGAAACAATGAACTGAAGGGAAAACTCACCTTTCCACTCTGCTACTCATATTCTCCCTACTCTAATGCAAAAATATCTTGATTAGCAAACCTATCTTTAGTTTAAAACCCCATTCAAGCTATCCTATTTCATGGTATAGATATCTTCCTAAAGAAGGTATTGTTAACTTCTGCACAGTCAGACTTTTGAGAATCTATTGACTCAGATGCTCTCTCTCTGACAGAAAATTTCAGGGAGGGTTCATGGAACTTGAAGCCCATTTATGGATGGCTGAGGAATCCACACACGGACTCCTCAGTGAACTAACTCTTTTACCGTCTGAGGTCAGGTGAGATCGGGCTGGTTCAGGGTGGTATGGCCATAGACTGAACTCTGATTTAGAACCCCCAGGTACAACCTTACATTTCATTAGTCTGTTGGAAGCTGTCCCATTATTTATAAGGCAAAATTCAAATTCCAAATGGCATAAAAGGCAATAAATGAACTGGGACTATCCACCCTTCAGTTTCTCTGGTAATTTCCCTCATGCATTTCTGTAATGCCACTTTCAAATATAGCTATGCTCCCTTATGCTTCTCTGCACAGGCTGGTTCCAAGGTGTACGTTTATTTCATCAGCAGGCAAAAATTCAGTTTTCCACTCTTTCACAGAGGGAAAGTCATCAATCACTCCTTCTTCATTCCACTTCTGTAGGCTGATTTTTTGTACTATTTGTTCCTTCATTATAGTGCCTGTTCAATAAACTGAGCCCAGTGGAAAAGAAAAAAACAGAAGATTCCAATACATGAAGGAAATTAGGATAAGATAAAGGCAGCATCTAAAATAAAGATTAACTTTTTAATAATTGACATTGGGACAACAGGAACCAATCTATTAAAAAAGGTTCATCCTTACCTGATATAGTACATAAGGATAAACTACACATAGAGCAAAGAATTCAAATGTTGAAAGCAGGAGGGGACAAACCATCAAAGAATGGAAAGAAAACAAAGCAAACTCCTTTACAACCTCAAAAGAAGGCCTTTGTAACCATGATGCAAAATCTGTAAACTATATTAGAAAAATAGTAAATTCAGCTACATAAAATTAACAGCCTTCTTAAATGGCAGAACACATTATAAAAGCAAAATCAAGAGACAAATGCAAACTGGGACAAAATATTTGCAACACATATAAAGGCATATTTTATATAAAGAAAGCTCCTGAAAAGCTGAGATCAAGACCAACAACCCAATAAAACAATGAGCAAAGTACATGAAAGTTAGCTCATAGGAACAGAAATACAAATGGACTTAAACATATGAAAAGGTGGTGTTCAACCTAACTGAAAAAAGCAAGCTCAAACCTGTCAAGATAGTTTTCATTTACCATATTGATTGAAAATATACTCTGCTGATGGGGTGGTGGTAAAAAGGCAACTCATATATTGCTAGTAGCAGTGTAAAATTAAGTTAGACCTATGAAGCAAAATTTGAAAGTACCTATGAAAATTACAAATGTAAGTTTCTCTCTTTGATCCAGACAAACCTACTTTTGGTATACTACACTGGTAAACTACAGCTGTGTGTCTCAGTAGTGCATCTCTTTCTACAAATATACTACAATTTGTTTAGCCATTTACCCACTTGATGGACATTTGGGTTATACTCAGTTTTGGACTATTAGAAGTAAAACTACTAAGAACATTTTTGTACTGATCTCTGGTAAAACCAGTATTCTTCTCCTTATTCAAAATAGTTAAAAAGATATCATTTTACAGTGCTTCCATGAGAATTTTTGAGTTGTATTTTATTGATCATGCTATTATAATTGTCCTGAATTTTCTCCCTTTGCCCCCTTCCACCCAGCACCCTCCACTCTGTCAGGCAATCCCCGCCATTGTTCATGTCCACAGGCCATACATATGAGTTCTGCTGCTGCTCCATTTCCTACACAGTACTTTACATTCCTGTGGCTATTCAGGAACTACCCATTTGTACTGCTTAATCCCTTCACCTCTTCACTTATTCTACCCCTTCCCCCTCCCATCTGGCAACCATCTGGTAACTCTGTTTTCTCTCTCGCTGCTTTTAAGAGTCTCTCTTTATCTTCACCCTTTGGCATTTAATTATGTTGCATCTTGGAGTGGGCCTCTTTGCATCCATCATAATTGGGACTCTGCCCTTCCTAGACTTACATGTCTATTTCCTTCACCAAATTAGGGAATTTTTCTTTCACTGTTTTTTTTTTCCAGATAGATTTCTAATTTCTTGCTCTTTTTCTTCTTCTGCCACCTCTGTGAGAAGAATGTTGGACCTCTTAAAGTTGTCCCAGAGGCTGTTCATACTACTCTTTTTTTCCCTTCTTGTTTTCCATGTTTTTTTTCCTGCCTTATGTTCCAAATCATTGATTTGATTTTTGGCCTCATCCACTCTACTTTTGTTTCCCTGTAAATTGTTTATTTCAATTAGTGTATCCTCCATTTATGACTGGGTCTTCTTTATGCTGCTGAGGTCCTCACTAAGTTCCTTGAGCATCCTTACAACCAGTGTCTTGAAATTTGTATCAGATAGATTGCTTATCTCCATTCTCTTCAGCTCTTTTTCTGTAGTTTGGATCTGTTCTTTCACTTGGGCCATGTTTCCTTGTCTCTTTGTTTTGGCAGCCTCCCTGTGTTGGTTTCTATGTATTAGGTAGAGCAGCTTTGACTCTGTCTTGGTAGTGTGGCCTAATGTAGTAGGTGTCCTGTGGG
>PVKM010050797.1:0-10577 GCA_004027735.1 Carollia perspicillata
GGAGAGTGATTCCCACTCCAGCAGGCTCAGGGCTAGGAAGTGGGAGATGGCTACTCTCACCTCTGGCCTGCACTTTATCTCCTGGCTGATGAAACTATCCAGATGTCCTCCTTGTCAGCCTCAGAGGCAATTAGAGGCACTTGGCTGGGCTGTGCTATTCGCCATATTTGAAACTGGATCATAAAATGGGAGATGATTGCAAGTGCTTTAGAAAGATCATCCATCATTAGCCTCTCAGATCTGCCCTCTGGAAAGCCTTCTTGGAGCCACTTGGAGACACATAGCAAATTGGCAGCACTTTGGGAAGGAGGAGGTTTCTTGCTGGGAGAGCTGAGGGGGTTCACAGAGTGTGAGACTGAAATCATTATGTGAGCTTAAAAAAATCGAAACCTAGGGACAAGCAGCCCTGTGCCCTCAGTTACCGCAGCACTGGAGGGGTACGGAGCTGGGGCTGTGGTGGGGTGGTGATGACTCTGGCCACAAACTCACTCCCCTGTGGGTTCAGCTCTGTCAGTCAAAGTCCAAGGGGAGCCGATGCCCAACCCCTGCCCAGAGAGGACTGCCTACCCTCAGCCTCCTGCCTCCTTGCAGGTGTCATTTCTATGTCTGACTTCAGAGGGCCAGAACATACAGGTGGGAGTTTGCTGTGTCTCCTGCCCATGCAGTTCTTGCTGGGGTGGGTGGGGAAGAATTCTAACAGGGTGGCTGAAATTTCTTATTTGTCTGGGACTGGGGGATTTTCCCATATGTGAGAATTTCAGTGCTAAGACTGGGAAAGTCTTGGGCAAACCAGGACGACTTGGTCACTCTAGAGGGCTGCCCAGACTAAGGCCTTATTGAGAGTGGGAACTGCATCCTGTGGTGGTTTTTATAATCTCTTCATCGAGATATAAAGGACCATTTCAAGTCCAGTGGCTTTTATTCACAGTTGTGCAACCGTCATTATAGTCAATTTTAGAACATTGTCATCATCCCCAAAAGAAACCCAGACCCATTTGTACTCACCCGCCACTTCTGCCCCACTCCACCCTCTGCCCCAGCCTTGGGCCAGCATCAGTCTGCTTTCTGTCTATAGACTTTTCTCTTTGGGAGAGTTTATATAAATGGAACCATACAAGACATGGCCTTTCACGTGTGGCTTCTTTCACTTAGCAAAATGTTTTCAAGGCCTGTTTATGTTGTAACACGTATCAATGCTTCATTCCATTTTTACAGCTGAATGATGTTCCATTGTATGGATATACCACATTCATCAGTGTTTAAATGTTTGTATGGTTTCTACTTTTTGGTTGTCAAGAATAATACTGCTATAAACATTCACATCAAGTGTTTGTGGGGACTTGTAGTTTCAATCTTCTTGGGTAGATATCCAGGAGTAGGACTGCTGAGTCACATGGTAACTCTGTTTAATCATTTGAGGAACTTCCAGGCTGTTTTTCAAAGCATAAGCATCATTTTACATTCTCACAGCTGTGTATGAAGGCTCTGATTTTTCCCCATTTTCACCGTCACTTCCTATTATCTTTTTTATTATAACCATCCTAGTGTGTGTGAAGTGATATTTTATTGTGTTTTGATTTGCATTGCACTGATGGCTAATAAGAGGGGCTATGTTTTATTCATGCTTTATCCGAGCACTTGGTACATTGCCTGGGGCATAATCAGTGCTTAACACATGACAGTTGAGTTCTAAGTACTAGAGTTAATCACACCAGACTTCCATTGCTAGAGGGAGCTTGGGTATAGACGGAGTGGGTGGGTCTTCATCGGTTTTAAGAAAGAACCAAAGGAGTACATATTGAGGGTCAAGACAGAGACAAGGGGGCCCTTCTCTCTGGTACGGGACACAGTTTTGTTATCTAAAGACCATGTGCTTTGATGTCACATGGATGTGAGTTCAAATCTCTCTGCCCAGGCCCCAGTCCTCAATCTGTGTGGGGAAAACAGCAAAACAGGGACTTCTGAAGCTAGAAAGACATAAAAAGGCCAGACTATGGAGAAACTTGTGTGATACACTCAATTTAGGTTTTATCTTGATAGCCCTTGTGAAACACTTCAGGTCCTAAAGGTAGGGCAGTGATTCGGGTGGGTCTGCATTTTAGAAAGAGTATTCTGGCAGCAGCATGGAGAGCCAGCATGAAATGTGCACAGGTGTTGTAAGAATGCAGGTAATAGTTGATGAAGTCTGGACAGAGGCAGTGAGAGAGGAGAGGGGGTTATGGGGTGGTGGTGGGTTAGACATTTCTGGAAAGTGACTCTTAACACTCTGAGGGTCATGGACCCCTTTGCAAAACTGATGAAACCCAAACACCTCTTCTGCAGGAATAAAGTGCACAAGGTCTAGCATGCAGGCTTCAAGGTGCCAAGAGCACTATTCAGAACCCAAAACTGTCCTCATCTCAGCTTCACCTGCCTTGCTGGTAGCTGCCCACAAATCACTTTTCCTCTCCCAGCTTTGCCTTACCTGGTGTGGAAGTTGCCTTATCCACCACTTCCTCCCCTGTCCTGAGGGTCTTTGCCTCCTAGAAGTACTCAGGAACATTCCCTGGGATTGGGACCCAGGTCTGGGAGATTTCCACCCAGGTGGGGATGCAGGGAAGTGAGTCAGTAGGTGACGTGAGCTGGCTGGTGTCGGGAAACTGAACGTTAGAAACTGCATTGTTTGGCTTGTGGTTTTTATTGAATGTCTGTGAAGAAAAAATACAAAAATGTATTTTGTACCTTATAAGTAATGCATGTGACAGAGGTGGTCTGGAGAATTATTGCCTGCTGTCTGGCTTTGTATTTATTTATAACTTTCTCAAGAGTTTGAATTATTTCAGAACGAAGATCCAAGCATTTTGCTGAAAAATTTGGGTTGCTTTATAGGCATCATACCTCTCCAAAAGTAATTATTCTCAACATGCTTCTTCGGTTGTCCCTGCTGCTCACTGCTACCCACACTAAGGCTGGGATGACTGAGACTTCCCCAACACCCTGAGACGTCCACTCCTGCCCAGAGTGGGGCGGAGACCCGGGGAGGACGAGTGGCCAGGTGGAAACAGCAGCTGGATCCCTGCTGTTGTCTGAGACTAACCGGGGTGATCCAAAATGCTCTAGGCAGAGCAATTGCCCTTTCAGAGATAAAACCACTCAGAACAGGTAGTAGTGGAATAGATTTTTATAATACAAGGGACTTTGCTCCAGGCTGTCTTTGTTACTTATAGACAATGGTTCTCCAAACTGACCATCAGTCCAGACAGGGCTGGCTAATAATCACCTGGGAGCTTATTAAAAATACGAATTGCAGGCCTCCAGAAATTCCAATTTATGGGAGTCTAGGTTAGGACATGGGAAATGTATCCTTATTTATTTTTTAAACTTATTTACTTTTTTAAAAATCTATTTTCAAATAATTTTTATTTATGTTTTTTGTTCCCCACTTCCCCCTCCCCCAGCTAATTTACTAAGGTGATTCTAATGTATGTCCAGGTTTGGAATCCATACTTTCAGATAAACATTAGTGTATTTCAATTCACTTTAATAAATGTTTATGAAGAATTTAGTATGTTTAGGTGTTTTACTCAATAAAATGAAAAGGATGCCATTTCTGCTCTGTTTTACAGTCTGGTAGTGGAGAAAGGCAGGTAAAAAACTAATTATACTCTAGTTTGAGAAGTGCTATAATGAACATATGTACCAGATTCAGAGGAGGGAGTAATTAAAGTGGATTGGAAGTGACCAGACAGGAGACAGGGCCAAAGAGGACTCCATCTGGTCACAGAACTCTCTTCATTTCAAAGCTTGGTTCTGGATTATAACTGATATCCCATTAAAGCAATAACCCACAGAGTGACTGTAGTCATTCTAATGAAAATCGGGGTGACACAAGAGTCACTGATGTGACTGAGCATGGTTCTGGAAATTCTTGCTGATGTACTGTGCATGAACTAAGACAGGTACTATAAATGAAGAAAGGAGGAAATGCATTGTTACTATATATGGAGGATATGCTTGTGTAGTACAAAACTCAAGAGGGTAAGTTGAAAAACTACGAAAAGTAATACAATTTGGTAGCTAAAAATACATACTGTACAAAAATCTATTGTGACCAAAAACAGATTAGTTGTTGTCTGGGAATGAGGTGGGAGTGTTAGGAGGGAGAGATTACAAAAGGGTATGAAGAAATTTGGGGGGTAATAGATATGTTCACTGTCTCAATTGTGGTGATGGTTTCATGAGTATGGGCAAATATCAAATGTATCAAATTCTCATCTTAAATATGTGCAGTTTATTTTAACTCAATTATATCTCAATAAAACTGTAAAAAAATGCAGTTCCAAAATACCAATAACAACTAATTAGAAAGTATAGGGAGAAATCCTATTTATTATAGCAAAAACCCCATAAAATATCTTGAATAACCATAACAAAAAGGTGAGAATTTATATAAAGACAAGTACAAAACTTTACTAAGAGTCATAAAAGAAGACTTGAATAAATGGAGAACTACACCCTGATTGAATGGAAAGACTGTCTTAAAGATGTCCTTCTTCCTAAATCGCCATGTACATTTAATACTTCTGGCTTCTGGCCAAGATGCAGGTGTAGGTAGATACACTGGGCCTCCTCCCACAGCCAAAAGAAGGGCAAGAACAAATCTAAAACCAAAAAAGCAACCAGAATTGCCAGAAAATTAAACTGTATGGAAGTCCAACCACCAAGGAGTTAAAGAAGGAACATTCATCCAAACTGGTAGGAGGGGCTGAGATGGGCAGCTGGGGTGGAGAGGATACTTGACAAGGGGGACTGAAGTGAGCGACACCTCACGTCACTGGTGGAGCAGGCAGTCCCACATTTGTGTGCAGATAAACAGGGAAGAACAACTACAGAGCAAGACAGATGGTGCAACCCAGCTTTCCATCTTGGGAAAAGAAAGCCTTAAAACCTCTGACTGAAAAAACCTGTGAAGGCTGTGGCAGTGGCAGAAACTCCCAGCCTCACAGGAGTGTTCTCTGGAGAGACACACAGGGTCCTAGATCACCCACCAAGGAATCAGCACCAGAAGAGCAAAATTTTTCTTGTGGGAAGTGGGGAAATGATTGAAAGCCAAGAGCCATTAAGTGGCATTGTTCCCTTTTAGACCCCTCCCCGACACACAACATGACAATACAGTGATGTGGGTTGCTCCGCCCTGGCGAATACCTAAGGCTCTGCCCCTTACTGTGTAACAGGTGCACTGAAACACAAAAAATGGCCCAAAATGAAAGAACAGATCAAAGCTCCAGAAAAAAATACAATTAAGTGATGAAGAGATAGCCAATCTATCAGATGCAGAGTTCAAAACACTGGTAATCAGGATGCTGACGGAAATGGTTGAGTGTGGTCACACAATAAAGGAAAGAGTGAAGGCTATGCAAAAATGAAATAAAGGAAAATATACAGGGAACCAACAGTGAAGGGAAGGAAACAGGGACTCAAATCAATGATTTGGAGCAGAAGGAAGAAATAAACATTCAATCAAAACAGAATGAAGAAACAAGAATACAAAAATATGATGAGAGGATTAGGAACCTATGGGACTACTTCAAACATTCCAGCATCTGAATCATAGGGGTGGCAGAAGGAGAAGAACAAGAGCAAGAAGTTGAAAACTTATTAGAACAAATAATGAAGGAGAACTTCCCCAATCTGATGAAGGAAATAGACTTCCAGGAAGTCCAGGAAGCTCAGAGAGTCCCAAAGAAATTGGACACAAGGAGGAACACACCAAGACATGTCATAACTACATTACCCACAATTAAAGATAAGGAGAGAATCTTAAAAGCAGCAAGAGAAAAGGAGACAGTTACTACAGAGGAGTGCCCATAAGACTGTCAGCTGATTTCTCAAAAGAGACCTTACAGGCAAGAGGGGCTGGAAAGAAATATTTGAAGTCACGAAAGGCAAGGACCTACATCCAAGATTACTTTACCCAGAAAAGCTATCATTTAGAATGGAAGGGCACATAAAGTGCTCCCCAGATAGGGTCAAATTAAAGGAGTTTATTATTACCAAGCCTTTATTATATGAAATGTTAAAGGGATTATCTAAGGAAAAGAAGATAAAAAACTTTGAACAACAATGACAACAAACTCACAACTATCAACAACCAAACCTAAAAAAGAAAACCCAAAACAAACTTAGCAAACAACTAGAACAGGAACAGAATCACAGAAATGGAGATCACATGGAGGGTTATCAGTGGGGAGGGGGAGGGGGTACAATGTGGGAAAAGGTACAGGGGGTAAGAAGGATAAATGGTAGGCATAAAATAGACAGGGGGAGGTTAAGAACAGTATAGGAAATGTAGGAGCCAAAGAACTTCATGTATGACCCATGAACTAAGGGCGGGGGCATTCGGGTGAGAGGTGGGGTGCAAGGTGGCAGGGAATAAAGGGGGGCAATGGGACAAGTATAATAGCATAGTCAATAAAATGTATTTTAAAAAACTAAAAAATAATAAAACAACGTCTAGAAAAAGGACAAAAAGGTATTTTCTTCTTAGGGATTGGGAGAGGGAGTGGGGAACTTGACCAAATGAGGCAACCATGTGCATTAGTCATGTCTTTTATTTTCCGTATTCTGATGTTTTTACGTCTGGGGTTTGCTGGCTCTGGAGGGACATCCTTTTCCAGGGTTAGCCAATTCTGGAATGTTGTCTATGAATATATCTTTCCAGTGCAAACCAACCAATCCAATGCCTGCACTCCCAATCACCTCCTCTGTTTGGACTCTCGTCTGATCCACCAATCTCCCACTATTCTTTTTCCTGATCACCCCAGGACCAGGTACTGGATAACTAGGGACAGCCCCTATGTCCTAGAGCCTGATGAAATTGTTCACACTAGCCAATCCTAAGCCTGCTTACCTTGCCTTGCCCATTTCTTCCCATGGAAACCACAGCGAAAGCTCTTGGTTGTAGTTCCCCGTCGCTCCTTCTGCCAGCTGACTGACCCCAGTGCTTCCCTGTGTGGTCCTCCATGGTGTGGTCTGCCCTAGGCCTTGGGATCTCTGCATATAATAAAGTATCTTCTCAATGGCAGTTGTTTCCTTATCTGTTGGACTTCACCATACCTAAATAATAACAAAATGTAAATTAAAAGGCTGTGGTTGGCAGAATTCTAGTAACAGCTCCCAGTACCAAGATACTTGCCTCTGGTTATCCAATCAAACACTAACCTACCTTCTGCTGTGGAGGGACTTTGCAGATGTTAATAAAGTTCCAAATCAATTTACCTTAAAACACAGATTAATTGAGTGGCCTGAACCATGGAGGGGAGCCCTCTGAAAAAAAGTTTTCTCTGTCTAGTGGCAGGAGACAAAGTCATAGAGAGACACACTTCTGCTGACTTTGAGGAAGCAGCAGCAGCTGCTATGCTGTGTGGGAGACAAGGGGTCACATAGTGACCTGACTAGCCCAGGCGAGGCCTGCATGGAGGGCTCACAAACTCAGAGACCGAAAGTAACCACAAAGGATGGTCTGAAATGAAAACTTTTTACCTAAAAGGGAGTCATGGAGGGTAGTCATGTCCTAAGGTGGTATTTTTTCCCTAACAACCTGTCTTCACCTTAACTAAACCTGTCTGTTGTCTTTTTAGTATCTAGGATAACATACCTGAAACACACGCCTTTGGAATAACAAAGTAATTTCCTTTTTTCCAGGTCCCTCACAGCACACTCACCTCTCCAGAGCAGAGACCACAAATCCCCCCATAGTTATGACTGTGTTCATTGTTGACTGTTAAATATCTGGTACCCACCTATGTAACAGGTACGTGTCATTTTACTTTTTATCTAATCCCAGAAGTTTCCCTGGGTTGCTTTCCCCCGCCTCCCTAGTCTATCACCAGTAGATTTCATGTAACCCTTTTATACCTTCTCCTTCGACTGTAATGTATAAAGTCTGGTACAAAACTGCCATTTTCCAGAGCATTTTCCAGTCCCAGCAATGGTTGTTAGTTTGGCTCAAATAAACTCATTAAGATTCTCTACAGGTTTGAATGTTTCTGACATTGACATTTACTCAGTGTCGTCGGCAGGATTCCAGAGAAGCTCACCCAGTACCACATGCAGACCCAGATCTGGTGCCAGGATCCAGTAAGGGGCCTGTTCAGCCCTGCAGGCTCCCTGATGCATCAGATAAACGTAGGTGAGTCATCTCTCGGATCTGACTTTCCCTTGCTTGTGTTAAAGGGCCTGACTTTATTTAAGCTGTCTTTAGAAATTCCTTGAGGTAGAACTAAGGTTTAGGGCTGACAGAACCCAGGCTAAGGTGGGACTGGAGAAAAAAAATGGGTGGCTGGTTTTAAGTTTGGCTTTTTGATTGGAATTATTTAATTGCAAGTCTGAACAAAGCCCTTGCTGAAATGAGAGCTTGACTGCATTCAGCTCTGAAGATAAGGTGCACTTCCTCCCTCCAGCCCAAATCTTGGGTGTCCTTGGGCTCTAAGAATCTTTGTGGAGGTATCAGGGGCATCTCATACAATGTGCAAGAAACCCAGGGGAATTTCAACTAAACCGTAATTAAATAATTGACTCATCCAGGGATGTGCATATAAAAGTTGGTCACATAGTAGATGTATTAGACAGCCTGGGAGGGAAACCAAGGCACAGAAGAGAGTTGATGCCACTTGAGGAGTGAGAGCCTCATGGTGCTCAACCCATAAGCACTACACTTTGACCCACTACATCAAATCCCTAGAAAATTTTTTTCAGACTGCAGATATCCAAAGGACTAAAATTAAAATGGGAAAATGTGCATCCAAGGCTGGAAAGCCCAAACCCCCTCCCTCATTAATACTCCTGGTAGGAAAGCTGTACTTCCATGTGTTTTACAGAAATGGGAAGATTTAACTAAAAATGATATCAACTTAAATGGCCAAAATACAGTTTTCTTTCAGCACCTAAAGTAATATTTTTGCATATGAAATTAGAAAAATGCTGGCTCTAAAATGAAGTTGAATGAATGGGGAGCATGTCTTGATTTGGAAATTAGAAGCTTCTGAAAGAAGCACAGGTAAATTCTTTTAAAAATAAGAAGTTAATAAGAAATTTCAGGGGCTGTCTCTGAACTAAAGACAGCTTTTGAAGCTAAAGTCTGTCTTTGAAATGCCAATACCTCATCTCTAAGAACTCTTATCTGAGGTATCTTTCACATGAACATTTTTTGAAATGTAAAATGTTATCAAAAGGTTTGAAAAACAGCCATATCTGAGCAAATTGGTAAATTTAGTAATAGTTATTGACTATCTAGATACTTTGAAATAACGTGAAGCACTGAAACATTGATTGCTATGGGAGTCTTGGGTTTGCCTGCTTTTGGCTTTGGTTGCAGAAAGGCTACGGAGTAAATTTGGAGCTGTTGAGGAATGTCTTGTGCTTTGTTGGAGGTGTGTTTCCCAAAGTGAGAGTGTGTTTGCCAAGAGGAGCCTATATTTCCTTTAAAAAAGACTTTATTTATTTATTTTTAGAGAAAGGAAAGGAGTGAGAAAAATATCAATAGGTTGCCTCTCACACACCCCCAGAAGGGACCCGGCCCACAACCCATGTAACAACCCCTGGGTTCTATTGCCTGCCACTGGAAAAACTGTAGCTCTCTATGCCAGAGTTTGGTAAAAAGGAAATAAATTGTATTTTTAAAAAGTATACAGATTTAGGGAGTCCCGGCCAAGATGGAGGCGTAAGTAGAAACCCTTTACTTCCTTGCACAACCAAAAGGAGGATAACAACCAATCTAAAGTCAATAAACAACCAGAAGTGCCAGAAAAATCAAACTGCATGGAACTCTGACAACCAGGGAATTAAAGAAATAGTCAACCAGACCAACCAGACCAACCAGACCAACCAGATGGGTAAGATGGGCAGACTGCCCTGGCTGGTGTGGCTCAGTGGTTGAGTGCCGGCCCAAGAACCAAAGGATTGCTGGTTCGATTCCCAGTCAAGGCACGTACCTGGGTTGCAGGCCAAGTCCCCAGTAGGGGGTGCACAAGAGGCAGCCACACATTGATGTTTCTCTCCCTTTCCTTCTCTTTCTCCTTCCCTTCCCCTCTCTAAAAATAAATAAACAAAAAATATTAAAAGAAAAAAAAGATGGGCAGATGAAGAGAACCAGCAGCAAGGCAGCAGACCTCCAGGGTGGGGCTGGCTGAAAGGACCTGCAGTGAGGGAGTGTACCATGCAGGCAGAGCTGACTGAACGGGAAACAGACTCTGAGCTGACTGTGGACTACAGCGGGGGTTGCCACAGTGGAAGAAACTCCCTGTCTCACACAAGAGTTTGCTGGAAAGTGGGGCTAGAGCCAAACAAGAGAGCTGCATTGTTCTCTCTGGTCCCTCCCCCACAGACAGTGCCACACTGCAGCAAGGAGGGTTACCCCACCCTGCTGAATACAAAAGGCCCTGACCCCTTACAAATTAACAGGTACACAGAGACAAAGAAATATGGCCCAAAAGAAAGAACAGAGCAAAACTTCAGAAAGAGAGCGAAGTGATGAGGAGATATCCAACCTATCTGATGGAGAGTTCAAAGCCCTAGTAATCAAAATGTTCACAGAACTG
>PVKM010050798.1:0-10649 GCA_004027735.1 Carollia perspicillata
TTCTACTTGGTTAAATATAGTAGTCTATTTGACAAGTAGTTTCTTGGAAATTCAGCATAACCACTAGATTTTGGCAAATTTCCTTCTTGTTGCCATTCTCATTGCCCAAAATTCCTCCTCCAATAACTAGACTAGAAAAAATACAAACACCTATCTGTTAAATATTTATAGATATAAAACTGTAAAGCAAAATGCATTCCCACATAAGAGATGCTCATGAAAACAAACAAAACAAGGAAAAAATAGAATGATTTGTATTATTAAAAACATTTGTTTGATTTTCTTTAGCTTGACACTGATTTCTTTGGGATTCTGATTCATAGAATCGGGCTTATTGTCATGGGTGATTATATATTATTTTGATTATTATTATTATTATTGTGATTACTGCCATGTGCAATGTGGCAGTCCCAACATAGTGTTAATTCCCATTGCTCTTACACAGTTTGGCACACTGGAATCAATGGCAGTAGAACAATTGAGATTGGACAGAAAAGTCACTGTAGATTTGTGTTCCCTGGACTTTCCTAGTTTACTGCCAAGAGAAAACTGAAGTGGTTGAGGACTTCCCTGGTAAGTCACAGAAAAGGATGTAAAACAGGCAGATGATTTGTTTTCCTTAATATTTGCTCACAAGAAAAATAAATAACCTGACATACATTCTGCTAGTATAAAAATGTATTATACAATTTAAAAATATTCAAAGTACTTTAAAATAAATTTATCAGAGTTTATTTTGTAATATATATTGTGTTTTGTTTTCTGTGCATAAGAGAATATTCTTAACGTTATTTGAATTCCTTTACAATATTATCTAAAATTAGAAAACATGCAAGTTTGATGGTGCATTTTTACTAAATTTCAATTAGTTAAGGCTTTTAAATTATATGCAAAATTATACTCACTATAATTATCTATATAATCAAATAAATAATGTTGGAAGTTAGCTGCAAGTAACCTGTTTATCACACTACCAACAGTAAAACAGTTTTATATTAGTTATTTAATTGATTATTTTATTTTGTTTCTGTCTTGCCAAACAGCTATTTCTTCCCCATGTAACTCACTTTTTTCTTTTTTTAACATAACAGAGATAAATGATCTGGTATTGTGTTTAAGGGGAAGAATAAATGGCAAGGCAGTTAAATAAATGAGGTAAAAAGCCTAAGATTTGGCTTAAATAATTGGCTTGGTGAAACACAATGCTTCATTTTCAGGATTGCCTTATAATTGCTCATTTGTACATTCTATGAAGTAAAACAATAAATTTTCCCAGAGTATTACCAATTAAATTGTTTAAGAAAAATACCTACTGATAGCATATTACTGATAAATGTTCTTTTAAAACACATAAAGGTATGCATATAAAAGCATATAAATGGTGAATTATAATGATAACATTCAGTGTCTTTCAAATAGATATGTCACCTTGTTCATGTTGAGCACATTTCTAGTCCTTGCTCAAATTTTCTCCACAAGAATCTTCACTTATCATCAATTAGTAATGCTTTAAGATTTTATTTATTTATTTTTAGAGGGAGGGGAGGGGAGGCAGAAAGAGAGGGAGAGAAACATCAATATGTGGTTGCCTCTTATATGCTCCCTATTGGGGACCTGGCCTGTAACCCACGCACGTGCCCTGACTGGGAACCGAACCTGTGGCCCTTCAGTTCACAGGCTGGCACTCAATCCACTGAGCCACACCAGCCAGGGCCAATTAGTAATGTTTTAACAGATTTAGCAATATCTAACTCTGTTACACTTAAGAATATCTGCAAGACCATAATTTAATTCCATAATACTTATATTTTAAGTTCTTTTACAACAGCTATTATAGAAATCGCCACCATATAAAATCAAAATTAAACTCACTGCTTTTTAAATGTCTTAATTTTGGCCCAAAAAATGTTCTTACATGAATATCAACTTCTATACAATCTTTGAATCAGTATTTATTAAGCATGCCTACTTTTCAGGCATTATGTATATAGACTATAACACAGAAACTCTAACATGCTTCCTACTCTTCAGGGCCTATCATTTAACAAGCCTTGCTTCTCAATCACATTAAAAAATTTTAAGATGTTGAATAGGAGTGAGCTGACAATACGATCATTTTTCTGGTTCTCATCCTGTAGTCAACTAACATGATGCTGAACAATTATTCAAATTATTTGGGTCTCAGTTTTCTTATCTGCAAAATAAATCTGCTGTAATCTCAAAGGATGCTAAAATTAATGAGAATATTTAAATGAATGTGAAATGAAACTAGGTAGTGCCTGCGGCTGAGTGGTAGTTTACTTAATGATGGATTTTGATTGTGTTAAATGTCTCAGAAAGCAATCTGGGTGACTGAAGTTTTGATGGCTCTTTCAACTGTTGCCTTGTTAATGCTGAATGACTTTTTAAAGATCATATTGTATACATTTAGCTCAAAACTGCTAGTTGAATCCTGGAGTTGACATTATTGTATACTCTGAACAGTCAACTAATAAGCATCCTATATTACTTCCCCATAACCCCAACATAGATCTGGAGGGTATTACTAACCTAGTAGACTTCTGATCACGTGTACCCTTTTGGGAAGCAATAAGGTATTAAAACACTGTAGTTGATTCTCTGTCATCCCTGGACTCTTACATGAGGGAGAAATACATTTTATCTTGTTAAAAGAGAAAAAAAGACATGCTGGCCAACCTACTCAGGATACCAACGCTGAAGCCATATTCAACTGCAGTTTTCTATGTAGCCACTCAATTGCATTCTCACCCTACCTGTTATGTCTCTGTTACTGTGGAGTTACTGTACTCAGTTTATTTAATGGCAAGGTTCCCATTCACTTGTTACTGGGATATCAAAGTTACTGATGCTTACAAAAACCAAGCCAGATTCCTAGCTCAAGCTTTACACATTGTCTGTCATCCTCCTCTTTAATTCCCTGAATGGTACCTTATCACATCTTCTTTCATCCTATTACTGCTGTTTTCATTTACTTTTTGTCTCTGACAATTTCACCTTTTTGACTGCTATCTTTCTGCTTACTATTATCTTATTATTATCAGCACTGTTATAGCCTTTCTATCTCAGTGGCAGTATATGTCAACCAAGGCAAGAGTGATCTACTGCTGCTCGCAAGAATCGTGAAGATTTAGAAGACAGTTATAAACTTTACACCTATATTCCTTCTGTTAGAATTTTTCTGTGGAACAATTCTAGAGCTAATATTATGAAATGAGACTGTAGAATGTGTATCCATAAAACTTGATCATGATCTGCCTTGCAAATGATACTAAGAAGAAATACTTTGTTATTACATTTAGGCAACAGAAAATAGAGTTGAGGTGATAACTAATATGTGGGGATTATTAGGTATTATTGAGTTATCATATAAATATCATATATGTATTGTATTCATTCCATTTTCAGTTACTTAGCTCTCTCTATATAAATAAACATTAAGTCTTCTAAAAGGTTCATGTTAAATCACAGCATATTTAATATTAAAGATGTCTTCATACATTGATACTTGAAAACTGAGATAAGTAATTCAATTTCTAAGTGTATTTAATGTGAGTATTTTCCTACTTATTTATTTCTCATAATGTCAGTTTTCCAATTAAGTAAGTTTTGAATTTACCATCTGCTCATATTTTAATATGCCTATTAGAGAATTAAAAACACATTCTAATCTGCAGCCTTCTAAAAACCATATTTTTATTATGTGGAACTAGAAACAAAATCAATAAGTGGAGAAAATATGAATCTAGTGGTTCTAGATGGATCAAAATAATATTTATATAATCTATGATTTTTCCTCTAAAATTATGTATAATTTTAAACACTTACTTCTGAATTATACATTTTAAGTTTCATCCAAGTGCCTGGAATCACCTAAATTTTATTCATCACTCTTGCAAATTTCACCAGTAACATGGTTACAAATAAAGAACATAAAGTTGAAATCTGATTTTGTCTAATGCAACACACTATCTTGCTGTTACAACTAGGCAGTTGTGACATGGTTTCATAGTGTAATAATCCTAAAGGATGTACATGTGACCTACACGTAGATGTCAAGGGAGTTAAGAAGAGATTGAGCCATGTATCCATATGATTTGGTTAGGAAAGCTACATGTTCATCTAACATATCACAGGTTCAGAGGTTTCCAAATTCAAAAATATATGCTATTTAAAGATAACCATTGAACACTGGTGGAGAGTAATGACAAAGGGTAAGTGGGTGTCTCAGGCCACTCTCTGAAACTCTTGCTACAAGAGGCAGACACATTTCTTGGGGAAAAGAAAAATTGTGGATTAGTTTATACTTGCTGAATACTTAATACAATTATAGTGTTTAGTGTTAGAAATAAAGACCTTTGGTCATCTTTGCATTTTAATTATCAAAATCTTCCTTCCTGAAATTTTTTTTTGTATAATCCTTACCTTGAAACTGGAAATATTAGTAACTTTTATAGATTCCTCAAAGCAAAAGAATATCGTACTTCTAGTCTTCTCTCCAGAAGAATGTCATGTGTTCAAATTACCAAGATTATTTTTTAAAAATGTGTATTGTAATATACATAGTCTACATTAATTTTGCAAACATGCAAAAGATAAAAACTATATATGTGTATGTATATATATAGGACATGCATATATATTTCCCCACTAACTATATCTACTTAATGATAACTTTTAAAATAAATGCAGGGGAATTTAAAGGCTGTTTAAAAGTTTGCCCAATAATCTCGCACTGTATCAGTAAGCTGCTATCTTGTGTTAGAAACTAGCAATTCTTAAAGACTGATTATTAGCACACATATCTTTTTCTTCCTTTCCTCATTTAAATAAGCTCCAAAATAAAATTTGAAAGCTTTATTGGTAATTTTAGTCCTGTACAGTATGGAATAGATGGTATAGTGTTAAAAAATAGAATTGAGTTAGTATAGCAGGAGTCCGGATTGACAATTTAGTTACTATGTAATCTTGAACAATTTTCTTACCAGATCTGAATGTATCTGTTTCATAACCTAAAAAATATTGGTGATAATGATATGTTCTTGAATAATAGAGAGAAAAATGAAACAAAACAGAGTTACTTAATGAATACAGAATGCATAGAAAGGTATATAAATAAATAAACCTTCACTTAGAGGAAGCTATTATTATTGTCAGTATGCATCAAAATGAGATAATTTTGTGCTTACACATTTGAAGAACATACAAAAACAACATTATTAATACTATTAAAATCCTTGGGAAAAAATATATATCTTCTTCTCTCTGTGTTCTGTAGAAAGAAGTTGACTTCAATTTTCTTGAAAAAAAAAGTATGTGAAGAACAGCTGTAGTTTACACCCAATGCCAAATCTCTCTCATGTCTCCATGTAAGACAAGAAGTGAGGCATGTACATGAACAGGGATTTCTGAGTTCTTAGTCTTTAGCGAAGCCTCCCCTGGGTGCACGTATTCACCTCTGTCCAGAGGCAAGTGATCTACCACTGGGTAACATCTATAGTTTTTCCTCTCTGCCTGCGTTTATATGAGCAATTTCAATTTAGTGTTGGAAGTATTAGGGAGCAGACTATCATAAATCTGAGCTATGTTAATCAGGTTTATCAATAATGAAAGTTTATTTAATCTTCATGTCTCTGGGCTTATTTCTTACTTCTCAGTTTTTTCCCACTTTGACCTGATGATGCAGAAGGTTAGTTATTTGTTACCCATAAAAGCTCTAGTAAATCTTTTTTGAACATCTATTTCTATAACCACATAGCATATTATTCTCCAAGGAAAACTTTTTGACTACTTTTACCAAATTATTTTAAAAATATATAAATATCTACCAATTTTAAGTGTTTGATAATTTCAATATTGACAGAAGATTGAATATGGTAAAATAGAGTAAAGATTGATTATATTTTTTGCCTGGCAGTCAATATTTTATTAAGGACCAAATCAAAAAATACATATTTTGATTTTTATGATGCTAAGAAATGATTGATGTTGAAGAACATTACAAGAGACATATTCTAGTCTTCAGCATTTCCTGTTACTGAAAATGAAGCATAGAATACTAAAGATAAATGAGAAAATTATCAGAATCAATATGATACTAATTGAATCATCACAAATGATGTGTAATCATCACAAAATACATTTTTCAACAAGTCGTAATAAATGAGTTTAGTATTATAAAGAAAATGCTGGTGTACTTGCAAATAAATAATTAATTATAGCCTTCTAAAACATTATTTATAACTTAAAATCCATCAATGTACATAAAAATTATTTAGTAACTTAATTCTTCATATGATATCAACCTACACTTTTAACAAAAGAAAAATAATTAGAACTATCCTCATATTTCTACTACATATAATAATACTAATTACTCAATAATCTTACCAGGCGATAATAAATATATATCAATATAAAAATATAACCTAAGTGCCAGAATCTGGTGTTTCCTTTCTCCCTTACTAACAGAAATCCATTTTTGCTGGAGGAGCAATTTGCCTACTCAAGGAGCTCTGCTTCTGGTGTATATTGCAAATAGAGCGGCTCATGGGTTAAACTGTAGTCAAAGCAATGTGAGTAGAAGTTGTTACATGGCACATCTAGAAGAGTCCCCCTGGACATTCTTTTGTACTTGTCTCACTTTTCTTGCTTCCTGAGCCATGAATCTGTCTACAGCGTTAGCAGTTATCTCACACACTTGCAGGTAAAGGCTGAAGAGAGCTGGTAGGAGCCTGGATCTCCGGTGACTCCGTGGAGTCATTGAGACAGCTTCAGATATTTCCCTCAAGACTTCCTCATGATATGAAAGGAAAGTAAATACAAGATTTATGCTTCTTTTCTTCAACATACTACTGAAATCAATTCTTAATACAGAGGAAGTCTATACCACCTTTGACAAGTTTAGATAGCTGAAAGATTGTGATACATAAAGTATCTCAGAAAGTATATAGATTGCATATGTTGTATAACAAGTTATTACAGAATTAGTGGCTTAAAATAACACCCATTTATTATCGAATAATGTCTATTGGTCAAAAGTCTTAACTCAACTTAAATGAGTACTCCTCTTCCCAGCTCACATGGTTATTGGCAGATCTAAGTTTTTTGACATTTCAGGCATGAAATAAAATGCCTCAACAGCTAGAGGCAACATGTTTTGCTATTTTGTAGTCTCCGTGAGCATTTCACATTTTAGCAGCTTGCTCTCCAAAGCCAACTGAAGTATGTGGAGAGAAATAACCAAATTACCAAATCATTACAATGACATCCCATTCCCATAACCTTGTCATATTTCTTTGATTAGAGGTGAGTCACAGGTCTCAACTCTACTTAAGGGGAGAGTATTTACAGGGAATAACACCGGGGTTTAGAAAATATGGGTCCCATATTAGAAATCTGCCTACTTTATCAAATACACAAACTTATTCTTATAAAGAGATTCTGTTTGCTCTCTCCATCTTTTTCTACATTAATACAGTAGACAGTGTATTCTAGATGGCTTTTCATAGAATCCCTTTGAACACTTTGTACTCACTCTTAAACACAGATCTCAGAATGAGCCATGACTATATCATTCACTAACCTCTTCAAATCTAAACCATGGTTAAAACTAACTTTCCAGAGATAAAAGTTACTTTGCAAGAAGAAAAACTGTCATCTAACACAAACTGCTTTTATCAAAAGTTTCAAAAAATTTAAGGACTTCTAGAATTCAACATTTCTTTAATCATAAACCCACATGATAAAAGTTTACAGTGAACGATTTGCCCTGGCTGGCATGGCTCAATGGATTGAGTATCAGCCTGCACACCAAGGAGTTGCTCGTTCAGTTCCCAGTCAGGGCATAAGCCTGGGTTGTGGGCCTGTTCCCTAGTAGAGGGTGCGTAAGAGCTAACCAATGTTGATGTTTATCTCCCCCTCTCTTTCTTCCTCCTGTCCCCTCTGTCTATGAACACATAAATAAATATAAACAAACAAACAAATAAATAAAGTCTTTAAAAAGAAAAATTTCTGGAAGATAAATCTCTCCAAATTTAACATTAACAGGTTTATATCTTCTTCTTCCTTCTGTTTATTGAACTCCTATTTAAGGAACACACACACACACAGGTAAATTAAATCAGTGGTAGTGGATAAGAATATACATGCCTGCCATATTTTTTCTTTCTTTTTCCTTGTCTGGGAAATTGAAACTTCTTTTATTTGCCTACCTTGAAATTTGTGACACTTTGTTACGATGAACAGTTTCTACATTCACTTTTGCTACTGACCAAAGCTGAGATGTTGAGTTCCCCAGGACAAAGGTTTTATTCAATAAATGTTTGTATTTTAGTGCTTAACCATGCTGAGACATTAATTCTTCTCCCATTATTTCAATTGAATTGAGAAAATTATGTTTTCATTTAAAATGTGTTTGTACTTTAAAGTAGCCCTAATTTGCTTACCAAAGTTTAAATAAAATGTCACGGTATACAAAAAGATATATACAATATGTTTATATATATATATGCACATATGTATTAAAGTCATACATTAATACCTGTGTTTTTAGAGGCAAGGACCCAGTTAAAGGAATGGACTAAAATCCATGTTAGATATCTGCAGACACTTAAGACAGATTCATTACTATGACATGGTATTTGTGTGCTTGTCCTACCTACACTCTGGAAAAATTAAGATTTTAGAGTTAGAATATACTGAGATGAATTCACCCCTTTACTTTAAGAATAAAGATCATTACACTGAGGCACTCCCAATGAAAATCATCAAACAGTGTTCTATACATTCAAAAAGCAGCAAAAGAAACAGCATCATTGATACAGAACCTTTGCACCTTAACTCTCCACTAAAATAAAAGTTAATATAGTTTACTTTTTATGTTGGAATCTCAGAATTTCACTTTGTTTGCATGTCAGAACTGGCAATGCAATCCTACCAGTAACTAGACTGGTTACATTAGTGTAAAAACACCTGGGAGCCAATAATATATGCTTCTTTCAAAATATATAAATAAGTGCAAATACATTGTATGCATAAGCTTTGCTCTCTCGGTCTCTCTCTCTCTCCCCCCAACACAAACATACACAGATACACAAATATATCAGGATATTAAAAATTATTCATTTTTACATAAAATGCATATAATCTACTTCCTTACAGACTTAATTTCTCAAATTGAAAACAAATTCTGAAAACAAAATAAAAGCATACATTAAGAGAATGTCCATGTACTTTGTATTATGTGGGTATAAGTTATGTTATCATGCAGAAAATTATATAGTTTAATTGTGTGTTATGTAAATTATATCACAATAAATCTGTTTTTGTTTTAACAGTCGTAAGGGAATTAAAAGACATACCACACACTGGAGAAAATCTTTGCAAAACTCATTTGTGATAAAGAACTGATATCCAAAATATACAAAGAATTTTTAAACTTAAAAAAAGAGAAAATAACTCAATTTTTAAATGGACAAATGATTTAAAGAGACACCTCACCAAAAAAGATGTACAAATGGCATACAAGTATATAAAAAGATAACTCAGTATCACCTGTAATGAAGAAATAGAAAATTAAAACAGTGAGATATCACCACACACCTCTAAATTCCAAAACACTGATCCAGAATACAAAAAACACCGCTACTGGAGAGGATGTACAGCTCCAGAAACTGTTATTCTTTGTTGCTGGAAGTGCAAAACGCACAGCCCCTGTGGAACGTAGTTTGACAGTTTTTGGCAGAATTAATCATACCCTTACCATATGATACAGCAATTGTGGTCCTTATTACTTACTCAAATAAGTTGAAAACTATGTCCACATAAAACCAGCACACGAATGTTTACAGCAATTTAACTCATAATGATGTTCTTTAATAGGTGATTGGATAAAGAAACACAAAGAATGTTATTTAGCAACCCCAAAAAGAGCTACGGAACCATGGAAAAGAATGGGAATCAAAACTTCATATTGCTAAGTAAAAATAAACCTTTGTGAAAAGCCAACATAATTTCAATTATATGGCGTTCTGGACAAAGGATATAGTCAAAATATAAGTAGTGGCCAGGGATTCTTGGGGAGGGTGGAGGAAGGGAGGCATGAATAAACAGGCACAGGAAATTTTTAGGGCAGCAAAACTTTCCATGTACTCTCTCATGATGGATACAAGTACCTATGTATTTGTTAAAACCCATAGAATATACAACACAGAGCATAAACCCTAATGTGAAGCATGACATTCAGCTGATAATAATATATCGATACTGGCTCATTGACGGTAACCAAGGCACCACACAAGATGTAAATAACAGGGGAAACCGTGTGTATGTTTGCAGGGATAAATGAGGTGTTGTATGGCTCTATTTTCTGTTCATTTTTTCTGAAAACTTAAAACTGCTTTATAATTAAGGTCATGAATTAAAAATTAATGAATTACAGAAATTTTTAAAAGCCCAGAAATAACACAGTGAATGAAATGGCTTAATTATAGATATGGTAGTTGACTGAGCCAGTGAACTTGAAGACAGATCAATAGAATTTACCCGATCTGAACAATAAAGACAAAATAGACCAAAAACCGTCTCTGACAGGGTTGCGCAATTGCTTGGAGCTTGGCCCATACATAAGG
>PVKM010050799.1:0-10631 GCA_004027735.1 Carollia perspicillata
CGTTCAACGCCTGGGATTCCAGAAGCGAATTCTAAAGTTTAATAAAGGTCTGATCTAAACCACTTCATCTGCATTTCGTCTTGATGAGGCTCGAGGAATCTAAATTGAGGAGGAATGTGTTGCGTTCAGTGTATTCAGATACAGTTTTATGAGTTCCCTAAAACAATGTGATCTGCTTTTAATAAAAATTCACGTTCAGGCATCTAACCCCTGGGAATGAAATGTTCTTTTGAATCTGAATTCTCAGATGCCTCTCAAGGGGGTGTTTCTTTGAAGAAACCACAACCCGGTGGGTTTTTTGTTTCTTTCTTTGCTTGCTTGCGTTCTGGCATTCTTGCAAAGCAGGTTCCATGTGTGAGATTAGGTCTTAAGAACATGATTGGGTTGGGAAGTGGGCAGTGAGTTGTTCACACACGTAAGGTCCTAGGTCTTGTTCTGCCTGTATTTGGATTAACCTTTAAGGTGTGTTACTATAGTCTTGTGTGTGAGCTCATAGGTCAACTTCACCGTAAAGTAAATTATGGTTCTTTCCATCAACGCCATCGATGAGCCTAAGACTTCAAAGACATCTTGGTCCAAAGGTTCAGCTCCATGGAAAGTGTTAATCTTTATTGGAAAGGGGTCGAACCGCCCTGCCGTGATGTCAGTGCTTTGTTTCCAACCTGTCTGCAGCCTGGAGGAGGCGCTGTGGTCCCAGCAAAGAGAGGTCCTTGCTTAGAGGGTCCATTCCAATGCTCCTCCCCCCTCATCTCAGTAGCGAGGAACCAAGAATTCCCTACCCCATGTCCTCCACGTTTTCAGGGGTGTGTGCACCTTTTCTGGGAGTTTAGACTCCTGAAGGCAGGCCTCCCCAGGAGTGCATGACCCTGAGCACAAGGGGTGAACCCAAAGGGAACCCTTGTGGGTAGGTGAGCAGCCAGGGCCTGGGAGTGCACACAGGGGAATTCACACAGGAGTGTGCAGAGGCTCTTTGCAGTGGACACCAGCGCTCAGGGGTGGAAAGGAAGGAGCTACGGGGGGGAATAGCCTGCAGCTGCCTCACGGCCGGCCAGCCGGGACAGGACTCCAGGTGGTCTGATGACTCTACATCTACACCCAAGTTCCCAACGGCTACAAAGGCATTCGCGTCAAGGTAGCAGACAGAACATTGTTACTTAACACTGTGTTAGCTTGACGTGTGATGCTTCAGGATTTAGACATATGGCCTATGGGTTCCACCGGTCCTTGTGCCCTGGCCCCTGCTTAGTGGACCTCCCCGGATGGGCCCTGGAGGTGCCCTTGAGTCTGATCACTAAGTTGGCACAAATCACTCACCCAGGAAGCAGAAAGAAAGGTGCAGGTTTGGAGAAGGCCCAGGGGCCACCATTGGTGGTTAGTGCTGTGCCTCACCCTCTTCCAGGCCTGTGGCCTCACCGGATAAAGTATGAGAACTCGGGGATGGACTGGGACGGCGGTGAGGAAGCTGTGACATCAGGTCTTTTGTCCCATCGCCCTCACTCCCCGCCGTCGGTAACCCAGGATTGCGGGGATGTAGAGTCTCTGCAGTCAGAAAGGGGGGTGCCCTGTGCTGTACAGAAGAGGGGCTGTTGTACTCCCCCCGCTGTTAAATACTAAATAAAACGCCTGTTTGACAGCGTCTCTGCTCACAGAATGATGCGGCCTCTGTTGGAACTTTGAACGACACATTCTATGCATTTACATATGGGATGCTGCACGTGTCTGATCTGGTGTGATTTAAAGCTTCATCTCCCCAAATCCGAACTAGAATTCTTTACCCGGGATCTGTATTCCCAGTTTTTATCGACAAGGATGGCAAGACGGGTAGAAACTAATCTGATCCTTGAACAATATGAATAACCAGGTAAAGCTCCAGGATTTATCTTGAGAACACCCAATTGGACCGCCTGAGTGATATACGGGAGTGAAAAATACAGGTAAGGAACACCCCCACGGTTGTGATCTTAGTGTCTGGTCGTGCACAATTCTGTCTTTGCCTCAGGAAATCAGGACTCCGTGCTAATCAATTCTCTTTCTCAGAAATATCCAGGGTTCCTCTGGCCCCAAGATTACAACAGTTCTGACCATTTCCATACACAAGAGTTTTCACTTTTATCTGTATTTTAACTTTTGTTACACTGAAAGTAGTTCTTCCCTTTAGTTACCTAATATGGATTCCAACAAATGCCAGAAGAAACTGCCCATCAACATAATATGGCGTGAGGGAGAATTAGGAATGCCACCTCTCATATTTTGAATTTTCACCAACAATCTTGGGAAGGAAAGAGATAACTCTATGACTCACCCATTACCATCTTTATTTTGCATCTGAAGAGTCGAATAACTAAGCAACAAACGTGTATCTTTTATGAATCATCACTGCATTTAATTAACAATGAGAAACTAACATCTCTGGAAAATTTATGTTAACACTGAAAAGTGCAGTTATTTGAGCTCTGTGGTGGCAGAAAAATCCTGCCCCTAATATACTGTTTTAGCGTGGGTCGGGAAACAAGTCTACCGAGAAGACGTAAGTGACTTCCGTCACTAGTCACCCTGAGTGACTTGAGGGTGAATTGTTTAGATTTCTACAGGGTCTGTCCAGAAAGTATCCATCCGTGTTCAATGAAAAATAGAGGTGTTTATTGAAGAAGATATAAGATACAGGAAGTATTGCAGACAGGATGAGGACGCCTCAGTCCTCTTGAAAGTAGGCACATTGGGACCTCACACAGTTGTCCCAATCGCCGTCAGCTTCCCTGTTGTATTTTCCCGAATCTCATCAACCGTTTGAAATCTCTTCCCTTTCAAAGGTGACTTTAGTTTGGGGACAATCAGAAGTCGCAGGGCACCAAATCTGGGCTGTAGGGGGTGCTGAGTACCTGGGTTATTTGACGTTTCACCAAAAAACATCTCTGCACAAGACGTGATGCGTGAGCAGGTGTGTCATGGTGATTCGGCTGCCAATCACCAGTTGCCCATACCTGCGGCCTCCCGAATCATCCAAACAGTTCCCGTGGAGAAACGTTCAAGCTTAATGTAAAGTCTGATGCAGATACATCACTCTGCTGGCTCAGTCATTTCGAATGTGATGGCCACACAGCACACACGCTCACTCAACAAGAGTCTACCACCCCCACTGACCCACACAGTGAAGTCGTCACTGGTCACGCACGCGCATTCCAGTCCACTCTCCTCGGCTGCCGGTTCACATCGACGTTATGCAAACAGTTCCCATTATATTAACAATAGCTGGACTTTTTCTGGACAGACCTCCTATTTGAGCATTTAACAAATGCTGAGATGCCCCCTATACCTCCTCCCATCACCCAAGAGCCCTTTTTAACTGATGGGTGAATTCAAATACAGTAGCAACACTAAAAATTATGTGATGTTTTTATTAACCCGAAATGATAGCTGGTAAAATGGGCCATTACTCTGCAAGACCTAATTAAGTTAACACTAAAGATGTAGCTGAGCTCCGAAGTAAAAGTGATACCCATTGTCTTAACCAAGTCCCATTTTTTCAAAGGCATCGCTTTAACTATGATTTAATTAGTGAACTATGAATTCTGTGGGTGGGGGGGAACTAGAAGAGAGAAAAGATAATTACTGCCCCTCCTACATCTGTCCGGATAGACTCAAACTCCTACGTGACAAGAATGTGTCAAGTTGCGTTAAAGACAAACTGTACCACGTCATGTGCCCTCCAGCCACCTTCCCCCCGATACAGCTTTGCTCATGCAAGGGGCAGCCATTCTAATCTCATAAGAGGAGGGAAACGGCAGAAAAGCACACACCTGACATCCTATTAAGAACAGGTGATTCTTTCTGCCCCGGGCAGGCAGGAACAAAATGTCATTTCTGTTCGTTTGTGCTCGCACTCCGACGGAGGGCCGTTCCTGGGGGGGGAATGGTTTTCCCTCTGCCGGTGGAGAACGGGGAGAACACATTCTCCGAGCAAATCGCATTCTGCTATTTACCAGTCCTGCCCTCCACGTGAAGCCCTGAGTAATTGTCCGGGCTCTGGTGGCGTGAGAAACCCCTGAAGGCAGAGAGATTGGTGTCATCGCCCTCCTTCTCATTTTCTCTCCCTGGGGGAAAGAAGAAAAAAAAAGAAAACACAGCGGGGCCACAGAGAGGACGGGGACGTTCTCCAGAAGCATCTTTCAGGCAGCAGGTACCTAGATAGGGAAGCCCCAGCTAAATATCCAGTTGAATCGTGTGACAGGTTTTGCAGCCTTTTTACAAGCCCTTAAACACGTGTTTCCATCCTGTACGATTACGGTTCCTGATCGGGGAAGCAGTCGAATCTAAACGCGTTCTGATCAATGGTTCTCATTCTGTGCAGCGGACCCGACAACACCGGACAGGGGCTCGTTCAAACGTGACTTCCTCGCTCGCAGTTCCAACCAGGTTTGGGGACGGCCGTGAGGGATGCTAGTGATGACATGTTTTTAATTATATGAATGATTTTGTGGCTAGATGAGTTCTTTTCCCCCTGGGCAGAGGATCTGTGATCCTCGTTATATATATATTTTTTTAATTTATAAAAGGCCTCAAAATATAACGATGACTGTTCTGACACCTAAGATTAGGATTTGCCCTAACTGTGGAAGGTCTGTTTACATGAGAACTCGTTGACAGGGATGTGCGAAAATAACCTGTAGGTGTTTGAGAACGCGTGTTTTCCAGCCATCGGCTTGCTATTCATTTCATACTGACCTCATCTCTCCCAAGCTGCTGAGAAATGTATCTATCCACACATCCCCTTTTGTAGATGTATATTCTAGTATGTTCATAGTTGTTCTGGAAATCAAGCATGAAGTAAAAGTGAAAATGGCTCAGAACAGGCTCAGCATAGTGTGAGTATCACGTGATCAAATATCGTGGCATGGCCAGTGTATTTTCCTTGGCAGCCGGTATGGCCCGTGCAGACTCTGCCCTCTGGGCCCTGGCTCAACCTTCCCTTAGGGTTTGAAGAATAGTGGTTCCAGTAAAGGGTCCTACATACAGCTCCTGGGAGAATCTCTGCTTCTGAATAATTTAAACAGTTGCATTACTATTTTGATCATAAAAGCCTCATATGTCATCATCGGTTCCACTTAAATCACTAAACGCTGGCAATTGGAAATACATCATTTTTCCATTCCATCTGAGTACGGACAAATGGCCATGTATGTTCTCGCTCTAAATCACCCAACGTGTTTCCATTTCCAATCACATGCCCGTGTCATTGGCTGTGAGTGAGGGTCCCCCCAGTGAGAGGCAGGCAGCCCTGGGTTGGGTTGAGACGTGCCTAGGAGGGGATGTGGCCACACAGATTTCAGCCGCTCCTCGTTTGTCGGATGCCGTCACCTGGAATAGGACCGCACTCTGAGAAAGTCCGAGGTCCAGTGGGCTCGGGCTCTGTCCCCATGGCTGTGGGCAGCACAGGCCGCTCGAACGTCTCTGGTGCAGATGGTTTGCTAGAGAGGGTTCCAACGGCTTCTTTCCCACACTTGTCATAAATGTTTTTAAAGAATGAAGCGTGTGACACTGGAATACACTTGAGTTGAGTGGCACAAGGTCATTTTTGGTTTTGGCTGCTTTGTTTCATTCTTATAGGTCTTCCAGGTTACAAGCATTCATTCGATTAAGAGAAAAGGTCTTTCTCATCATCGTTCTGGTTTCGTGAGTTGTGGGCACCATTCTCACGACTTGGAGCACTTACGCTTGTCTGTCCTCTAGACCCGCCCCATCCAAATTGGTAGCCACTGGCCGCCTGTGGCTATAGGGCACATGGCTGTGGCCAGTCCAAACTGTCAAGTCCTGGGGGTGTCAGACGCTCGCTGGAAGACCTCAAAGTCTTAGTACAAAACAAACAAGACAAGAATGTGAATGATCTCTTCGATCGTTTCCTGTTACTTATTTGAATAATAATATTTTGCATATACGGGTTTAAATAAAACACATTATTAGAATCGAGTTTCACTGTTTCCTCTTGCTTTTCTAACGATGCGGCCAGAGATTTTTTTAGTCCCACGTGCGGTTCACGTTGTATTTCTGTCAGCCGACACTGCCCTAGACCCCTCATTTTCCCATCTGTAAAATGGGAATAATAGTATCCGTTCTGCAGAGTCCCTGGGAAAATCATCACATTGAACTGATGAACGTGAAACTACTTGGTAAGTTATAAAGGGCAGGAGGAACCTAAGGTGCCGACGACCCTTGACGGTGACAACGATGACGACGTTTTCAAACCCCAGTTCCACACTTCCAGATTTTCCTGGAAATGTTCAGCCAGAGGTCTTGCCATAACTCTCTCTAATAGAGCTCCCAAGGTGACGAATGCGACACTTTCAAAGCTCTGACTGTGACCCATGACCTGAACAGGTAGGTCAGCAACAGTGTCGGCCAGGAGACCACTTACTGCTGATGGAAATAACACTAACAACGACGGCCTCGAGCCAGGTCGATTCTAAATAACGCACTGCGCCCTGGCTGGTGTGTGGCTCAGTGGACTGAGCACCGGACTGCAAACCAAAGGGCCTCAGATTCGATTCCCAGGCAGGGCACACGCCTGGGTTGCGGGCCAGGTCCCCAGTCGGGGGCGTTTGAGAGGCAACCACACACTAATGTTTCTCTCCCTCTCTTTCTCCCTCCCTTCCGCTCTCTAAAAATAAATAAACAAAATCTTCAAAAAAAAAACCCACTAAATAACACACTGCACTTCTATCAATGCAGCTATGAGCACACGGTCAATTCCTATTTTTCTTTCTGTAAATCTGATTGCTTCTGATGAGCTATGAGCGTCTACCATGAACGGAAGCTGGCAAGGTCTTATGGCTGAACAGCAGCAATTCGGTGGACAAAGGCGAGATGTGAGTCGACAAAGTGTGTGTGAGTTTACGTACCAGATGGAGGTACAGGGTTATCACGCGAAAGGTGTTAGGATTTCCGCAGCTGGGGCGGTCAGAGTGCTGACCCCCTCGGTAAACTGGACCTGCTCCAGGGTGATTTCCATGACATAACAGTTCTGTTATCTCTTCACTCCATTCAAGGATCTTTCGAGATAAACTGCTCCCTCCACAGCCGTGGCCTCAAAATGCATTTCCACGCTGTCCCCACTTACGCGTCCCCGCCCCAGGGAACCTGAAAGGGCCTTGCTGATCATCACCACCTCGGCGTTCGTTAGTCTCCGTAACAATCTGGAGTGCCCTTCCACGTGCCCCGGGTAGAGCTCCGCCTCCCCAAGAGGCCTCGCCGGACCATCCTCGCTACTTCTGTGCTCAGACTGAATGTTCGACTCCTCGCCTGGTTTCTCGCTGTATGTCATGTATCCTGTGATTCACTCGTTATCGCCCCTACCAGATTCTTGTTGTTAACACGAACATTAGCCATACACATAGGATCTTGCATGCAGTAGGGCTCTCGATACGTTCCTTGGCCGATATTTATTGAGCACATCATAGGTGCCTGGCTCTAGGCCATTGGAGCAACAGAGTCTAACGCGAATTTGAGTGTGCGCGCTTCTTATTATATTTAAACAATGCAATTTCAGTAAATTGCCGTATTAAATAATACAAACAAGCGCCAAAGCAAACCGAATTCCTGAAGAGAAAATGTGTACACGTTCAAGATCGGCAGACTGAATCCCATTTTAAATGCATTAGGGGAGTATTCGTAATTAAAACTGGGGGTCTACGCGTCTCGAAGAGCAAACAGTCCTCCCTTGACATCATCAGCATATCCCCAGCCTGCCTCTTCGAATTGCAGATTACGATATACATGGTCTTCTCTTAAAATAGAAACATCTGTACGCCTCAGTCATTGCCACACGTCTGGCCCTTGAATGAGTCGTTCTCAGATCTGAGCAGCCCCCAAATCACCTGGAGGGTGTGAGCAAAACCGTCTGCTGGAGCCAGCCCCGGGAGCGGGGGGCTCGCTAGGTCTGGGGTGAGGCGGCGGCTGCGGGGGGAGATGGCGCCCTCCGAGACCCATTGGTTTAAGCTGATTAAAAACCTCCCTGTAGTTTGCTGAGACCCCCACAGGGCCTCACCTAACTCCCCGTGCTGGAGGCTCGGTCCCCTCACCTAACACAGGCGTCTGATCCTTTTCCTGCCAATTTGTGGTAAGAGGCCAGGGAGATCCTAGACTGGAAGCCGTCCCATCGGAGGCTGCTGCCCCACACACGGGAGCTGAACACACACACCTCCACTGCAGCCACAGGGGGCGTCAAAGGCACCTGCCCCGTTCCGCTCTCCCACTCCAGCGGTCCCAGCTCTGTTATTTAGAAATTCGGGTCTCCAAACCCAGCTGATGTCACTGACAAGACGACAAAGTAACAGGATCCTGCTGTTGACGAGGACCCGAGAGGTTTCCTGCAGCAAGCAGTTCATCGTCTCGGACCAGGTACGTCGTCCAGCCTTTTTTGTTTACCTGCTGGATTCAATAAAGCAACCAGAGCAATCAAGCTGGTCACGGGTGTCATTCCTCAGCTGGAGTGCTGGCCTTTTCCCAAGTTGAGTTATGGGACCGAATCCAGTGGCACGCAGACGACCAGAGAAATAAAAACCAGATGCTCGTTTTTCTTGTCAGCTCACGGTCGGTGGTGGCTTCCACTCGGAAATGCTGGGATCCCACGAGATAGCGCTTAATTAAAGCCCCGGCAGCCCCCGTGCACTCCGGCTTGCCCACTAACTTCCTCTGAGGCCTCGCTCTGTGATGTCTCCCTGACCCACGAGGAGGGCTCCGGGGAAGGTTAATGCAAGGGATCGATGATCAAAAATTAATTTTAAAGCCCGCGGTGAGGGAGCATTCACGCGAGCCGTGCGGCTTGCCGAGCGGAGACCCTGAGCGGCACCGCCGAGGTCTTCCAGAGGATTTGAGCACAGAAGGCCGCAGACAGGATGAATGCATCTTGAGAATAATGATGCATGTCACTAATAACCTGGTGCTAAGTTATCAGCCTAAATTGGAGCCTCTGCAGAGGAATACGCAGCCCCTGTAATTTCCAGTTTGCTGTAACAGTATGGAAATGGCTTTTGGTGCCGGGATTGGATCAGCCTAAATGAGCTGGAATTGATAGCTGCCTGGGAGACGAGGGCCAGGAGAGAGTGGTCACGCCTGTGTCCTTGCTGACTTATCTGGGGCTCTCCAGACGTGACAGTTTTAAGGAGTGAGCCTTTAACTGTGTGACAGAAACGCACTACAGTCTCCTGCAGTGCAGAGGGGGCCTTTCTAAAATTGCCCCCGCAAGACGACAGAATGGGGGGCCTCCGTTCCAGGGAGGGAAAGGGCTTTTGTTCCCCGGTAAAGGAAGAGGAAGCCGTACACGCAGGGCGGGAGACGTGGGGGAAGGCAGTTCTGACGGCACGGAGAAGTCAGCTCTCTCCCCAGGAGACCCTGAGCCCCAAACCACCGTGACCCGTACAAGTGAGAATATTCCAGAAGGCAGACGGCTTTCCCCTTTGGGGGGACCGCATCCTGACACTTGAGGACAAGGCAGTGACACTCACATTTGCAGTGTCCAGACCACAAAATAAAAAGCCCGCGGCTGATGGCCTAGGAGAGGTTCTTTGGGTCCCATGCAGTAGACAGCGTCTCGAGTATTACTACGTTGCAGTTGATGTCACTAATATCTCGCTCATCGGGGCATGAATAAATAAATCATGAGGAATGGCGGCACAGCGTCAAGTTTAGATGAGCCTGATTGGAAGCCAGCGTGGTGAGGTCTTCGCAAGGCGGATACGACTCACTGTGATGTGTCCTTACAAGGAGAGGGAGACCGCAAGATGCACACACACAGAGAAAAGGCACTCGAGAACCCGGGCAGAAGGGGGCCACCTGCACATGCAGGAGAGAGGCCATGGGGCGAAGCAACCCCGCAGCACCTGGATCTGGGGCTCCCAGCCTCCAGAACTCTGAAAAAATAATTTCTTGTTGTCCCCAGCTCCCCAGTCTGTGGCATGTTGTTACGGCAGCCCTTGCAAACTAATATACCGTCTGTAGGCCTGAATTTTAGAAAGATTTTTTAAAAGCCCCTACTAAGTTCATTCCCTCACGCTCCACGGTTTCGTGGGGGACTTATTACGTGCCAGGAATGATTCCGCTCCGCGGGCCAGCATGCAGTGGAGAACAAGACGCACCTGCTGGCTCGGAGCTCACCCCCTGGGCATGCGTGGCTGACGAGGACAAAAGCACAGGAGAGCACATGTCGGGCGGAGGCACAGGGCGTGAGGGGATGGGTCGATGCCTCCTGAGACAGCGTTGCGGTGAGATCTCATGACAAGACGATGTTTCAGCTGGGCCCGAACTTGAGGGAGGAAGTGGACATGACGGATATCTAGTGGGGGACCATCGCCGGTGGAGGGAATAGCCGAGGCGAATACCAGGAGGCGAGGGCAGGTGTGGGGGACCCAAGAAAGGAGAGTGGGAGCACAGAGAGAGGGGAAAGTAGGCCCCTGATAGGGTTCTGCCTTGATTGGTCTTACATCTGTGTTGCAACTTACACCAAAAAAGTAGCCAGTCGAGTAAGAGGTGTTCAATAAACGCCGTGGAATGAATGAATTCCCGAGCACTTGAATTTACTGACTCAGCAATAATGAACCCAGATGATTCAAATAGTCGCACCGTTCAAATATTTAGGTGAA
>PVKM010050800.1:0-10629 GCA_004027735.1 Carollia perspicillata
GGAGCGCCCTGGCCCACAGCTCTGCTCTATAGGTGTCCTTGGCCTTCCTGATCAGCGGGCTGGTCATCCTGGGCTATGCTGCTTCTGTCAGTGGCCAGGCCACTTACCAGGGTGTGGTTGGAGGGCTGTGTGGACCGGCCATCGGGAAGCTGTGTGAGGCCTGCTTCATCGTCAACCTGCTCATGATCTCCGTGGCCTTCCTCAGGGTGATCGGGGACCAGCTGGACAAGCGTAAGTACCTGTCCTGCAGGGGGGACGGCCTCGGGTTCGGTGCTCCTTATGTCCCTGGAGCTCGTGGTTGACAAACAGGATGTGGACACTGAGCTGGACCCTGGGGGGACAGCAGAGACCAAGACCACCCCCTGAGCTCCTAACATCCTGGACAAGGGAGATTGGTAATTAGTGATTACCCGCACAGGGGGAGTCCAGGTGGGGGGCGGCTGTGGTTGGGGTGTCCAGTGGGTCAACTGCAAAGAAGCCCCTGTGAGAGATAGCCAGTGACACCTTGAATTTGGGGACATCGGAGACCCTAAACCCCATGCCCCTGTTGCCCTTAGTTCCCCACTAACAATTTCCCTCTCAGCGTGGCTTTTGCTGCGTCCCACCGATTTTGATACGTTCTCGTTTCATTTTTGTCCCATTCATAATGCTTGCTAAATATTGCTGTGCTTTCTTCTTTGCCTCATGGGATGTTTAATGTTGTATGGTTTGATGTCTAATTATTTGGGAGTTCTTATAGATCCCTTCTGGGGCTCCACCTTGTCCCCAACACTCTGATTTTAGCGTGTGGGCGTTTGGAGCTTGCCCGTGGGCCCTGCGGGTCCCGTCTGGCGAGCATTTCTGGATGTGCGCTCCGCCGCTGCTCCAGTGGCCGCAGCTCCGTGCGGCTCACCCACGGCCTCGCTGATTTCATGGTCTAGTTATTCCCTCCGCCTGAGAGAGGGGGTGATAATATCTCCAACTGCGATTGCAGATTTATCTGTTTCTCTCTTTAATTCTGTCCATTTTTTCCCCTCAGGGTTTTGAAGCTCTGTCATTAGGCACACACCTATGAATTACCCTTTCATTATTATGATATCTCCCTTTCTGTCTCTGGTAATACTTTGTCATTAAATCAACCTTCTCTGCTATAAATATAGGCACTCCAGCTGTCTTAAGATTAGTGTTTATGCAGTACTTCTCTTCCTATTCATTCACGGTGAACCTGTGACCTGGGTTTTAAAATACATTTCTTGGAGATAGCATATGGCTGGTTCTTGCTTTTTTATCATTGTGATGATCTCAGATAGACTTTTTTTTTTTTTAAAGATTTTATTCACTTTTAGAGGGAGAGGAAGGGAGGGAGAACAAGAGGGAGGGAAACATCAATATGAGAAAGAAACCTAGATTGGTTGCCTCTCGTATGTGCCCCAATCAGGAACTGAACCCCCAACCCAGGCAAGTGCCCTGACTGGGAATCTAACCCATGACCCTTCCCTTTGCAGGACAACGCCCAACCAGCTGAGCCACAGTGGCGCTCACACAGACTTAGTCGGAGTGTGATCGTTCTTTAATTTAATCTTTGTTGTATTTTTTGCATTACCATTTAGTCCCCTTACACCCGTTCCTCCCCACAGTCACCAGACTGTTGTCCATGTCCGTGAGTCCTTTCTCCTTTTGCTCGATCCCTGCACCCCCTGACCTCCCCCGACTCCTCAGCTGTCGTCTGCTCTCCATCTATGAGTCTGTCCCCGTTCTCCTTGTTACTTCAGTTTGTTCATTAGGTTCCACATATGAGTAAAATCATGTGGTATTTGTCTTTCTCTGACTGGCTTATTTCACTTAGCATAATGTTCTCCAGGTCCATCCATACTGTCACAAAGGGTAAAATTTTCTTTCTTTTTACAGCCGAGTAAAATTCCATTGTGTAAATGTCCTATAGTTGTTTTAATCCACTCATCTACTGATGGGCACTGGGCTGCTTCCATATCTTAGAGATTGTAAATAACACTGCAATGAACATAGGGGTGCTTATGTTTTTTCAAATTAGCATTTTGGGTTCCTTCAGATATATTCCCAGAAGTGGGATGGCTGGTCAAAAGGCAGACCCATTTTTAATTTTTTGAGCTATCTCCATGCTGCTTTCCACAGCGGCTACACCAGTCTGCGTTCCCACCAGCAGTGCACTAGGGTTCCTGTCTCTCTACTTCCTCACCAGCACTTGTTGTCTGTTGATGTATTGATGACAGCCATTCTGACAGGGGTGAGGTGATAGCTCATGGTGGTTTTAATGTGCATTTCTCTAATGATTAGTGACATCGAACATCTTTTCATATGTCTGTTGGCCATCTGCATGTCCCCTTTGGAGAAGTGTCTATACAGGTCCTTTGCCCATTTTTTTTAAATCGGGTTGTTTGCGTTTTTGGTGTTGAGTTTTTTAAGTTCTTTATAAATTTTTGATATTAACCCCTATCAGATGTATCGGCAAATATGGTCTCCCATTCTGTGGGTTGTCTTTTTATTTTGTTGATGATTTCCTTTGCTGAGCAAAAAGCTTTTTAGTTTGATGTCATCCCATTGTTTATTTTTTCCTTTTGTTTCCCTTGCCTGGGAAGATGTATCCAATAAAATATTCCTACAAGCAATGTCCAAGAGTTTGCTGCCTATGTTTTCTTATGATTTTTATGGTTTTGGATCTAACATGTAAGTCTTTGATCCATTTTGAATTTATCCTTGTGTGTGGTCTAGTTTCATTTTTCTGCGTGTATCTGTCCAATTTTCCCAGCACCATTTATTAAATTAACTGCTTCTAGCTCATTGTATGCACTTGCTTCCCCTGTTGAATATCGATTGACTATAAAGCTGTAGGATTATTTCTGGGCTCTCTATCCTGTTTCATTGATCTATGTGTCTGTTTTTATGACTGTACCATGCTGTTTTGATTACTATGGTCTTAGAGTATAGTTTCATATTAGGCAGCACGATTCCTCCAACTTTGTTGTTCTTTCTCAGGATCGCTGTTGTTAATGTTGGGCATTTTGTGGTTCCATATAAATTTTGAAATATTTGTCCTAGTTCTGTGAAGTATGCCATTGGGATCTTGATAGGAAGTGCACTGAATCTATAGATTGCTTTGGGGGGTAGTATGGGCATTTTACTGAGGCTAATTCTTCCTATCCATGAACATAGTATGTACTTCCACTTATTTGTATCTTCTTCAATGTCTTATAATTCTCTGAGAAGAGGTCTTTGACATTCTTGGTTAGGTTTATTACTAGGTATTTTATTTTTTTTGTAGCAATTGTGAATGGGATTGTTTTCTTAATTACCCTGTTAATTCATTATTGGCATATAAATATGCAACTCATTTCTGGATAATTACTTTGCTGAATTCATTGATAAGTTCCAGTAGTTTCTTGGTGGAATCTTTGGGGTTCTCTATGTACAGTATCATGTCATCTGCAAATAATGACAGTTTCACTTCTTTCTTTCCAATTTCGATTGTAAATAACACTGCAGTGAACATAGGGGTACTTATGTTCTTTTGAATTAGCATTTTGCGTTCCTTCAGATATATTCCCAGAAGTGGGATTCCCAGAAGTCGGACGAAAAGGCAGTTTTTTTCTCGTTCTTCCTGTCTGATTGCTGTGGCCAGGACTTCCAGTACTAAGTTGAAGAAGAGAGATGAAAGCGGACATCCCTGGCTGGTCCCTGATCTTCAGGAGAACGCTTGTAGTTTTTGCCCATTGAGTAGGACGCTGGCAATGGGTTCGTCATACATGGCCTTTATTATGTTTAGGTATGTTCACTCTAATCCTGCTTAGGTGAGAGTTTTTATCATAAATGGGTGCTGGGCTTTATCAAATGCTTTTTTTGCATCTATTGATATGGTCATGTGGTTTTTATCCTTCATTTTGTTTATATGTGAATCACATTTATTGATTTGCAAATGTACAAATCTTACATTCCTGGAATAAATCCCATTTGATCATGATGTATGATCTTTTTGATGCATTGCTCTATTCGGTTTGCTAATATTTTGTTGAGGATTTTAACATCTATGTTCATCAAGGATATTCACCTGTAATTTTCCTTTTTTGTAGTGTGTTTTTCTGACTTTGCAATTAGGATAATGCTAGCCTTGTAAAATGAGTTTGGGAGCCTTCCCTCCTCTTGAAATTTATGAAATAGTTTGAGGAGGGAAGGTGTTAGTTCTTGGAATGTTTGGTAAAATTCACCTGTGAAGTCATCTGGTCCAGGGCTTTTGTTTGCTGGGAGTTTTTTGATTACTGCTTCAATTTCACTAGGTGTAATTGGTCTTTTCAGATTCTCTGATTCTTCCTGAATTAGTTTTGGAAGATTGGATGTTCCAGACTAGGCTGCTGGGGGTCCATGATTCTAGGAATGTATCCATTTCATTCAGGTGGTCCGGTTTGTTGGCATACAGTTGTTCACACTACTTTCCTACAATCCTTTGTGTATCTTTGGTGTCAGTTGTTATTTCTCATCTTTCATTTCTGATTTTATTTATTTGGGTCATATCTCTTTTTTTTCGATGAGTCTGGTTAAAAGTTTGTCAATCTTATCTATCTCTTCAGAGAACTAGCTCTTGGATTCATTGATCTTTTGTATTATTATTTTTAGACTCTCTTTCATTTATTTCTGCTCTGATCTTTATTATTTCCTTCTATTCAATTTGGGCTTTGTTTGCTATTCTTTTTCAAGTTCCTTTAAGTGTGAAGTTAGTTAGATTGTTTATTTGAGCTTTTTCTTGTTTTTTTTTGATACAGGCCTGTAATGCTATGAATTTCTCTCTTAGGATCACTTTCCCAGTGTCCCACGGATTTTGGATTGTTGGGTCCTCATTTTCATTCGTTTCAAGATACCTTTTGGTTTCTTCCTTGATCTCATTGCTGACCCATTCATTGTTTAATCTCCTGTTGTTTAGCTTCCATGTCTCTGTGTTTTTTGTATTCTTCTTGTGATTGATTTCTAGATTTATATAGCATTGTGGTCAGAGAAGATGCTTGCTAGGATTTCAGTCTTCTTAAGTTTACTGAGACTCGTTTTGTGTCCCAGCACGTAGTCTATCCTGGACAACATTCCACGTGCTCTTGAAAAGTTTGTATAGTGTGCTGCTCTGGGATGAAATGTTCTAAAGATATCAATTATATCTACTTGGTCTAGTGTGTCATTTAAGGCCACTGTCTCCTTGTTGATTTTCCGTCTGAAAGATCTATCCATCGAAGTCAATGAGGTGTTAAAATCCCCAACTATGACTGTGTTTCTGTCATCTCTCCTTTTACATACATCAAGATTTGCCTCACACATTTAGGTGCTCCTATGTTGGGTGAATGAATGTTTACTAGGGTTGTATCCTCTTGTTGGATTTTCCCCGTTATCATTCTATAGTGTCCTTCTTTGTCTCTTACTATAACCTTGGTTTTAAAGTCAGTTTTGTCAGATATAAGTATTGCCAGCCCAGCCTTTTTTTCCCTTTCCGTTTGCATGAAATATCTTTTTCCATCCCTTTACTTTTAGTCTGTGTGTATATTTTGATCTGAGGTGGGTCTCTTGGAGGCAGCATATGTGTGGGTCTTGTTTTCTTACCCACTCAGCTACCCTGTGTCTTTTGATTGGAGCATTTAAGGCTTACATTTTAAGCCATTTACAATTAAGGTAATTGTCGATAGATACATATTTAGTGCCATTTCATTCTCAGACTATTTGCCTCTGTTTTTTTCCCCCCTTTTTTCCTGTTTCTCGAAGCAAGCCCTTTAACATTTGTTGCAGTACCGGTTTGGTGTTAAACAAACTCCTTTAGCTTTTTCCCGTCTGGGAAGCTCCTTATTTCTTCTTCAATTTTAAACGATAGCCTTGCTGGGTAAAGTGGCCTTGGTTGTAAGTCTTTGCATTTCACCACCTTGAATATTTCGTGCCACTCCCTTCTGGCCTGAAATGTTTTTGTGGAGAAATCAGATGCCAGTCTGATTGATGCTCCCCTGCACGTAACTACCTGCTTTTCTCTTGTGGCTTTTAGGATTCTCTCCTGTCTTTAAGCCTTGTCGTTTTAATTATGATGTGTCTCCGTGTAGGCTTCTTCGAGTCCAGCTTGTCTGGGGCTCTCTGAGTTCCTGCACTTTTGCATCTCTTTCCTCCACAAGATTAGGGAAGTTATCACTCACTATTTCTTCAAATGGCTTCTCGATCCCTTGCTCACTCTCTTTTCCTTCTGGTGTTCCCATGATGTGGATGTTGTTATGGTTCAGATTGTCTAAAATGTTTCTTAAACTCTCCTCATTTTTTAAAATTAATTTTTCTTTTTGCTGCTCTGCCTGGGTGTTTTCTCTACCTCGTCTTCCAAATCACTGATCTGATCCTCTGCTTCGTCTAAACTACAGTTTATTCCTTCTAGTGCATTATTTATTTCAGATATTGCATGCTTTCTGACTGGCCCTTTTTTATGATTTCTGTCTTTTTTCATGCTGTTGAGTATCCTTATAATCATTGCTCTAAACTCTCTGATAAATTGCTTGCCTCCACTTCATCTAGTTGTTCCTCTGGAGAATTCTCTTGTTCTTTCATTTGGGGTCTTTTTCTTTTTTAATTTAATTTTTATTTTATTTTTTTCCCATTACCACTGAGTCCCCTTACACCCAGCTCCCCCCAGTGATCGCCACACTGTTGTCTCTGTTCATGGGGTCTGTTTCTTTGTCTTCCCATTTAGGCTGCGGCTTTGTATTTCCTGCCTTAGCCGTTTGATGAGTCGTTAAACTAATCAAGCTTTAAGCGGCCCGGCATACACAGTACAGGATGGCGCAGAGTAATTCCTGTGGGCAGGGCCATTGCTTCTCTCGGGTTCAGGGTGAAGAGTGCTCTGCCTGAGAGACATGGCTTCTGCAGTACAGGGAGCGACCCAGCACAGGGATCCTGGTGGCTGTCCCTTCAGTTCTCTCCCCAGGGCCACCAGCCCCAGACTCTCCTCAAGCATTTCTAGTTCACTCTGCCCTCCCTCTGCCAGAGCCCAGGGTAGGTGGCTGCAAATGAAATGTTGTGTATTGGCCCTTTAAGAGGCTCTCTGCATCTCCAGCTGTATCTCCCTAGCAGACAGAAACCCTGCTGCTTTTCATAGCTGGTTGTTTTCTGGGTTCCTTCTGGCTCTGGTGCTGTAGGCTGGGGAGACCAGCCTGGGGTTTTAGACCCCACACTTCTCAGGGAGAACCCCCTGGCTGCTGAAATACCCCTCCAGAGCTTCAGCTGCCTCCCGTGGGAGCCCAGCCAGCCCCCTCGCTCCTTCTGGGCACTCCCTACCAGCCCCGTTGTGGCGAAGTGGTTTCCTCTGTCTGTCCTTGGTAATAAGACTTCTGTCCAGCTGGTAATATTCAGTTGGTTATTCAGGATGATTTCTCCACAATTCAGGATTCTCCAGACTGGTCCTGGGAGGAGGTTAGTGTAGCTTCTACTTACTCCTCAACCATCTTGATTTTTCTGGAATGTAATCATTGCTATGGTTAGATTTCAGTCCACCATTTTGCTGTTCCCTTGGTTTGCTCTGTCACTCGACCCGTGAATGAAAGGGCCCCTGACTCTGGGGTGATGGAATTAAAGGCTTCTATGTTTCGGGCAGCACTGTTATCAAAAGGCACTGTTCAGCTCTGGTCAGCTGGCGGCGCTGCTGTGTCGAGAAGGGCTCTGAAGCCACATTCAGGCTCAGCAGCAGGCACTCGGAGTGGTCAGAGCGTTGATTAGGATGCAGGCCACCCTGGCTCTGGGTGGACTGACTGGGAGGGTGGTTCGTGTGTTTCTGCCTAGGTCTTTCTGTAGGCAAGTCAAGGCTTCTTGGGAGGGGGACTAGCTGGAGGCGGGGGAAGTCACCGAATGTACCAGGTATGGGTGAGTTGACTCTAAGTGCCTGGTACTGAGGACATCGAGGAATGTCTTAGAACGTGCAAGTTCAGCAAGGACAGCCCTGATATCAGAGCGGGGGTTCCTGGCGGCAGGAGGTCAGAGGGCTAGAGGGCCTGCACCTCACGCCACGCCGTGTGCGGTCTGACACTCACCGAGATCGCGGTGCAGCTTGGGTGCGTACCTTCCCTTGGCAAGTCTGGCCCGGAATGCCTGCTTCCCCCAGCCGCGTGGGTGCCTCTGTGCAGGGACCATGACATGGACCTGGCCCCTCGCGCCACTTCAGTAGAAACAAGCTATTTTCATAGGGCATTTCTTTCTTTGCTGGGCTAGCTCTGTGGAGCCTTTGGCAAGAACAAAGAAAGGGCAGTGCAGTGCTCAGCTCTCGGCCACCCCTTCGTGGGGCTGCAGGAGCACCTCCCCCATGGTTTCTGGCCTCAAGCCATCTTGCCTTCTCCGCTCTGCTCTCCCATCACCCCATCTGTCTTGCCTCCGATACCAACTCCAAATTCCCCTTCTTACTGTGGTGGGATGAAACAGTTTCCAGTTCTCTGGTGTTCCTTCCACTGAGAGGTTGATGGGGTCTGTGTCCCCTTGCGCTGAATCAGGGTAGGGTCTGTGACAGCATGGCCCAGGAGAATATGGCAGATGTGACACCATACCAGCTCCTGGCTTGGCCTTCAAGAGGACAGGCCATTTCCGCTACAGTCTCCGGGAGCTCCCAGGTGCCATGGACTAGGCTGCTGGGGGGGTCCATGTGGAGGAGCCCCGAGGCTGCAGGGAAGGCCCAGCTGAGTCCAGGTGTCCCTACCAGGCATCTTGTGTGGGGAAAGCCATCGAGAACCCTCCAGACCAGCCCTCCCAGCAGCTGAGTGCTCCCAAGAGACCCCCCGCCAGGCCCTCAGGGAGCACAAGTGGCCAGCTCAGCCCTGCCCCAATTCTTCACATCCTGCTCACTGCAAATAAGCAACTGGTCACTGCGGGCCACTGTTTGGGGCAGCTTGTTATGCAGCGGTGACAGAGAACAGTGGCTCTGCCTGGCACCTGTACCAAAACGCCACGCCAGGCCCCAGCTGGACGCCGCACACCGTACCACGGAGCTCCAGAGCAGGAACAAAAAGGGTCTTTTACGAAGGGCCCAGGTGCCTCGAGAGTGGGTCGTTGCACCTCGTTCATTGCTGGATTCCAGCACTAAGAGCTGAGCTCAGTGCACATTTGTTGAATGAATTCCTGCAGCCAGACTCCTTCCCTTGTGGTACCACATGACAGGGTCCCCATCACACTTGTCCCTTTAGACTTGCAGGGCTGACTTAGTGCCCGTGGCGAACCCTACCAGGGACCCTTATGGCTGGGAGCCACGGCCAGGGCTCTGACTGCTGGGTGAGAGCCCCGCAGGGCTCACTGCAGCCCCTTCCTGCCTTCCCGACAGTGTGTGACTTCCTCCTGCCTGGTGCTCCACCAGCCCTGCCGCCCTGGTACGTAGACCAGCGCTTCACCTTGACCCTGCTCTCCATGCTGGTCATCCTGCCCCTGTCTGCCCCGAAAGAGATTGGATTCCAGAAATTCACGAGGTACGTGGCTGCGGACGCTCCCTGGCCGAGCAGTGGCTTTGACTGGGTCCCCACCATGGGCAGTGTTTGTTGCAGGGGTTTCTGTACGCCTCTGACAGGGCAGCTGTTAACATTGGCCTTCCCGTTCAGACAAGGAGAAAAAAATAAAAAATTACACAGGTAGCATCGATGTGTGAAAGAAAATATAGATCAGTGACAAAGAAAACCACCATGAGGGCATAACTTGCTGTGACATTTTGTTTAATTAGTACAGACTTTATGCGCACACACGCGTGCGCGCACGGCACAGACGGGGACATGGGCGTGCACATCCTTTTCTTCCTTTTGTGGTCCGTGTGGCTTTATGTAGGTCTTTGAAAGAATTAAGTCTGGCAAACGTACCCATACAGACTTGCGGCCTGTGTTTCCCTGTTGAGTCCAGAGCAACGATGGACGTTTTACCTTGGAAACAGAGAAACGTGGGCAGAGGCTCTGAACCCTCCAGGTGCCCCCGACCCTGCCAGTCTCCTTGGTCAAGCCCGGCTGTGGCAGGGGTCCTCCTCCACCACAGCCGGTGTCCTGACTTAGGTGCCAAATCCGGGTGTCTGTGTGGCTGTCACTGGAGAGATGGGGGTGCTAGGGGCCATCACAGCCTTGTGGGTGCTGGCCTGCCTGACCTCTGGGCCTGAGAGCTGTCCTGCTGGAAATGCCTGCCACTGGCCCCCCATGGGTGCACCCCTGTGGGTGCAGATGAGGAAATCAAGGCTCAGAGCAAGGAGAACTTTGCAGACACCCTGCTGGTGTGGACAGAGCTGGCATTCAGAGCGCACTCTGTGCGGCTCCCCGGCCCTCACTGTGGGGCTGGTGGCCCCTGGCGTTTATGGTCACACGCTGTCTGTGTGTCAGCTTCCTAGGCACCCTGGCCGCCTGCTACCTGGCCCTGGTCATCGTGGCGCAGTACTACCTTGGGGCCCAGACCCTGGTGCGGGAGCCCCGCCCTGCCCTGAGGTGAGTTGAGGGAACGGCCTTTCCTGACCTTCCGGAGCGCTGCGGGGGATCCCCGAAGCACGGGCACTTTTCCCCGCTGGTCCCCACAGAGCCCTGGCTCCTCTCTGTGAGTCCATTGGCATCTCTGACACCCTGGGGCCCAGCAAAGGCTTCAGAATGGATACAGCTGTTGATTGTAAGGACCAGA
>PVKM010050801.1:0-10615 GCA_004027735.1 Carollia perspicillata
TTGATTGTTTGTTTCTTCCTTCTGGCCCACTCCATTGATTAGAGTCCCAGTTTTCTTCCCACCACTATTGGTTCTCTGTGCATTTCTTTTTATTTCACTTAGTGTAGCCTTCATTTGTTCATCTAATTTGTGACCCAAATCAACCAGTTCTGTGAGCATCCTGATCACCAGTGTTTTGAACTGTGCATCTGATAGGTTGACTATCTCTTTGTCATTTAGTTGTATTTGCTCTGGAGCTTTGATCTGTTCTTCTGTTTGGGCCATTTTTTTGTTTTGTCGTGCCTGTTATATAGTGAGGGATGAAGCCTTAGGTGTTCACCAGGGTGGGGCAACCCATGTCACTGGGTTTTGATGCTGTATGTGGGGGCAGGGTCAGAGAGGGAATAATGGTGCTTGCTCTGCTCTCTCTCATATTTCAGACCCCTCTGCCACTTCCCACAAGCAAATGGGCCCTTCTGGTGCTAATTTCTGTGTGGGTGGGCTTGTGTACATTCTAGGATCCAGTTGGTTTTTCCAATGAAGTCTCAAATGTGGCTGGGAGTCTCTATGCCTCAACCCCAACAGGTTTTTTCAGTTGGTGTTTTGAGGCTTTACTTCCCTATGCTGGAGCCCTGAGTTGCACAGTCTGTCTTGTTTCCCAGGTTTGCCTAGTTTATCTGTGTGTGAATGTGTGCCTTGTGCATCTCTCTGGGTCCTCCTGCTGCCACCCTGAGTCCGGGGTCTGCTAGCTGCTGCCTGTGCACCCAGGGTTTGCCCACTGCCATCTTGGGTGCCTGGGTCTGTCAGCTGCTGCCTTCTGTGCCCAGGGTCCACCAGCCACCACTTTTTTTTTTGCCACAACCCCTCTCTACCTGGCCGCCCAACCTCACCTTTCCCACCAGTCTGGATGAATGTGTCTATTTGAACTCTTTTGTTGTCAGATTTTTGTACAGTTCAGTTTTATGTCAGTTCTGGTTATTTTTAAGTTTCTAAATTTTTGTTGTCCTTATTTTGGTTGTGCGAGAAGGCACAATGTGTTTACCTATGCCTCCATCTTGACCGGAAGTCTGATGCAGATTCTTTTGTGAAATATAAATAACAAAATTGACTCATGAAAAAGTAATGTCTTTTTTAAAAAGATTTTATTCATTTATTTTTAGACGGAGGGGAAGGGAGAGAGAAAGAGAGGGCGAGGAACATCAATGTGTGGTTGCCTCTCAAACGCCCCCTACTGGGGATGTGGTCTAAAACCCAGTTATGTGCCCTGAGTGGGAATGAAACAGGCAACCTGTTGGTTCACAGGCCTGTGCTCAATCCACTGAGCCACACCAGCCAGGGGGGCAGGGAAGTAATGTCTTAAGACAAAAATGTTTACATAAAAATTAAAGTGTTATGAAATTGAAAGTCTACAATAGCTTTCTCTAATGGAGATTTTTCTAATGTGTTTGTTTTTCTGAATTTTCCAGTAACAGAGTGCTCTTATACTTGACTAATGATTCCAGGTTATAGAAAAAGATGGAAGGCTCTCTAATTTATTTTATGAGGATGGTACAACCCTGGAATCCAATCTTGAAAAATATAGTGGTAAAAAACAAAACAGAAGATGAAGGCACTAGATGAAAAACTATAAATAAAGCAGTAGCAAACAATTCAATAATACATTAATAGAGGCATTCACCATGACCAAGTAAGATTTTAGCCCAGAAATGTAAAGGCTTTTGATTTTCAGATCATTTTATTACAAAAGAAATAAAATAAAACTTTATACATTAGCTGAGGCACCTTTTCGAATTCATCCTCAGTCCCATTCTCTCCCACTTTCCTTCCAAACCCCACCCCTTGCAAAATCCAGACATAAGAACTTTTTCAAAGTTGGTGTTTATGTTTCTAATCCATGTTTTGTGTCCTTTACAACTTCCATAAACATCCATAAGTACTTAGCTATCATATTATTTTTTGTCTTTAACATTTCATAATTAGTTTTATTCTAAATGCATACCTTGAGAGCTTGCTTTTGTTCTTTCTGCATTATGTTCTTGAGGTTATCTCCATTGGTACAATTAGCTCTAGCTTATATATTGTACAAATACACCATATTTTATTTACCTTTTATTTTTTACACCAGGACATTTAGGTTGTTTCCTTTGTTTTGGTGGCTGTTACAAACAATGCTACAACACACCTCATGTACACTTCCACACTTGCACGTATGAGTGGGGTGTTACTGCTTGCTCTGCTATCCGCAGGGTGTGACATTTCTGTCTTCCATATCCTTGCCAGCTTGTGTAGGATAGGATTGTATTCCTGCTTTAATTTGCATCTCCCTGATTACTGTGGTGGTGGGGAGTTTTCCAGTGTTCATTGATCAGGAATATATCCTTTTCTCTGAATAGTCTGATTACATTCTTAGTCTATTTTATATTAGATTTAAAAACCTCTCTTGCTATTGATTGGTAGGATTTCTTTATATATTCTGAATGCTGATCCAGAACTTTTTAATCACAGGAAATCTATTAACATCAGGGAAATAGGTAAAAATATATTCTAAATGCTGTCAGTAGATAGCAAAAAGACATTCAATAGAACATGAGATTCATTCCTGATAAAATCTCTTTGAAAATTTTGGAATAGCAGGATGATAAAAGTATCTCCCTTGAACTAGGTACATATCAGGCTTGCTATTGAAACAACAGATGCATTCCCATTAGAGATAGGAGATTTATCTGAATTGTGCATCCTATCCCCATTCACAGGTTGAAGTCCTAACCCACAGTACCTCAGAATGTGACTGTGTTGGAGACACAGTCTTTAAAGAGGCAATTGAGATAAAACGAGGCAACTAGAATGGGCCTTAATCCAATATGACTGGTATCCTTATAAGAAGAGGAGATTAGGACACAGACACACACAGAAGGAAGACCTTGTGAAGACGCAGGGAAAATGTGGCCTTTTTACAAGCTAAGGAGAGAGGCCTGGAACAGACTCTTTCCTTCACAGCCCTCAGGAGAAACCTGCCCTCCTGACACCTTGATCTTGGACTTCCAGCCTTCAGAACTGTGAGAAATAAATTTCTGTTGTTTAAGCCACCCAGTAGATATAGCAGCCCTAGAAATAAACACATTCACCTTTACTGATATTATAAGTGTACTGTAAAATTTTGACCATATGGCATATCACAGAAATAAGAGATACAACTATGAGAGAGAAAGAGACCAATGCATTTTAAGTGATACATGCTAAGAACTATAACAACATCCACAGGAGAGTTTAGGAATGTGTTTGATAGCAGACAAAAATCTAAAAATCAACAAACAATAAGATAATGCTTAATTAAGTATCTTATTTGCTATAGCAACAACAATAATAACAAAATAACCACACTGTTTATAACAGGAGATGTGCATGAAGAAAACCATAAAAATTTACTGAATAATACAGATGGTTTAAAGAAATAAAGAAATGTATCAATGTTCTGGATAGAAACATAAGGAGTTTAGAGATTTAAATACTTTCAAAATTAGCTGACAGCCTTAACAGGCAGAATTTACATTTTTAGTAACTTTATAAAATAATTCTGTTGGTCAATTAGGACAACGTGAGAAAAAAGTCACAACAGGGGACTTGAAACACCAGATATAATAACTTATCACAGCAATTTTCATTTTGTATTCCACAAGGATTTTTATTTTTTTATTTATTTTATTAATTTTTTTTCTTTTTCAAGATTTTATTGATTTATTTTTAGAGGGGAAGGAAAAGAGAGAGGGAGAGAAATGTCAATGTATGGTTGCCTCTCGTGCATCCCCTGTTGGGAACTGGCCTGCAACCCAGGCATGTGCCCTGACTGGGAATCGAACCGTGGTTGTTTGGTTCACAGGCCTGCACTCAATCCACTGAGGTACACTAGCCAGGGTGCCACAAGGATTTTTAAAAACATGCAATACCTGACTATTTAGTCAGGGGCACTGACCTTTTTTCCCTTAGACTGTCAAGTTAGAAAATGACAACAGCCAACACAACAATAGCCATCCAGTGTGAATGAATCAAAATCATGCCTATTTCTCTGTCACATTGGCAAAAAATATAATATGTTTTTTGGTGTGCCACAAAATTTAGTAATTAGCTTATGGGTGCTATGACATAATAAAAGTTGAAAATTGCTGGCTTATTACAAAGCTTGAACAGCTAAGATAGGATGGCATAGGTCAAGAATTCAGAATTGGTTTAAGGGACTGACGCTTAACCATGCATTACTTTAACAATCAGCAAAGATGGTGAGTGAAGAAAAAAGATGCAATAAAAATTGTTAAAAAATCAGAGGCATGAAAGCTGGGTTGAGGGGGAAAGGCAGAGCAAGTCAGGTCAGAGTAGGTTGTAGGCATCAGAAGCGTGCTCACTGCCTGACGCTGACCACAACTTTCCTTTGCATCATTCTGCTGGCTTTGGAGCAGGTCTACAAGGTCGTTAGAATATACCTCACCATACCAGCCTCATTTCCTCCCCTCTATTTGTGGAGTTTCTACTAGATGCTCCCACCCCAAAATGAGTATTTCATAGAACTCACACAGGTCAGGACTTTATGGTTAGCTAGAAAAGTAAATTGTCTTATAAATAACATCCATACTTTTCAAGAAATTATGCCTGGGGCGGGAGCTGAGTTTTTTAGAGGCACAAAGCACCCAGGGTCCTACTTGCTATATGGTCCACACCTCACCCCACCCCTTCTGTCAACCTCCGAGCAGGCTGAGAAAGGAAGTTGGTAGGAGTCTTTCCAGGCTAACTATGGGAGTGGGAGGCATCTTGGAAGTGGAAGAGTCCTGGAAATTTCATTCAATAATCCAAAAGAGAGTAACTTGTGAGTGGGGTGAATGGTATGGAAGGAGCATGGAGAATAGGATGAGTTATGAGGAAACACTCCCAGTATAATATATGATTTAGAACAGGAATTGGCAAACTTTTCATGTGAATGGCCAGATAGTAAATATTTTAGGCTCTATAGGTCTTATGGTCCCTGTTGCAAGTACTCAGCTTTATCCTTTCAGTGCCAAAGCAGCCATAGGCCATAGATAAACAAACGGGCATGGCTGTGTTCCTGTAAAACTTTATTTACAAAAATAAGTGGCAGGCAGGGTTTTGCCCATGGGCCATAGTTTGTAGAACCCCATTTCAGAACTTGGTTTTGCAGTTAAACCCTCCATCTCAAAGCTTCCTTGTATTGCAATGGCAGATTAATTTAATTTATTTTATTTTTAAAGTATGTTTTATTGATTATGCTATTGCAGTTTTCCCAAATTTTTTCTCCCCTTTATCCCCCTGCACCCTGTAGTCCCTCACCCTCCAGCATTCTCAATCCCCTTAGTTCATGTCCATGGGTTGTACATATAAATTCTTTGGCTTCTCTATTTCCTATACTATTCTCAATCTCCCCTTGTCTGTTTTAGGCCTGCCAATTATGCTTCTTCTTCCCTGTAGATTTTCTCCCCTATTCTCCCCCTCTACTTTCTTACTGATAACCCTTCATGTGATCTCCATTTCCATGATTCTGTTCTTGTTCTCGTTGTTTGCTTAGTTTTTGTTTTTGCACTTTAGGTTTGGTTGTTGATAGTTGTGAGTTTGTTGTCATTTTACTATTCATAGCTTTTTATTTTCTTCTACTTCTTAGATAAGTCTATTTAACATTTCATAAAATAAGGGCTTGGTGATAATGAACTCCTTGAACTTGACCTTATCTGGGAAGCACTTTATCTGCCCTTCCATTCTAAATGATAGCTTTACTGGAAAGAGTAATCTTGGATGTAGGTCCTTGCTTTTCATGACTTGGAATACTTCTTTCCATCCCCTTCTTGCCTGAAATGTCTCTTTTGAGAAATCAACTGATAGTATTATGGGCACTCCTTTGTAGGTACCTGTCTCCTTTTCTCTTGCTGCTTTTCAGATTCTCTCCTTATCTTTAATCTTGGGTAATGTAATTGTGATGTGCCTTGGTGTGTTCCTCCTTGGGCCCAATTTCTTTGGGACTCTCTGGGCTTCTTGGACTTCCTGGAAGTCTATTTCCTTCTCCACACTGGAGAAGATTTCCTTCGTTATGTTTTCAAATAAGTTTTCAGTTTCATGCTCTTCCTCTTCTCCTTCTGGCACCCCATGATTCTGATGTTGGAGTGCTTAAAGTTGTCCCAGAGGTTCTTAAGCCTCTCCTCATTTTTTTGAATTCTTGTTTCTTCATTTTGTTCCAGTTGGATGTTTATTTCTTCCTTTTGTTCCAAATAGTTTATTTGAATCCTGGTTTCCTTCCCTTCACTATTGGTTCCTTGTATATTTTCCTTTATTTCACTTTATATAGCCTTCATTTCTTTCTTCATTTTGCCAAATTGACCAAATTCAATAATTTCTGTGAGCATCTTGATTACCAGTGTTTTGAACTCAGCATCTGATAGATTGTCTATCTCATTGTTGCTTAGTTGTTTTTCTGGAGTTTTGATTTGTTCTTTCATTTGGACCATATTTCTTTTGTCATGCTGCACCTGTTATGTTGTTAGGGGGATGGGCCTTAGATGTTCTCCAGGACAAGGCAATGCTCTTTGCTGCATTGTGGCACAGTCTGTGGGGCAGGGGTCAGAGAGGGAACAATGCAGCTCATATGCTCCACTCTAGTCACATTTTCTGTCACTTCCCTCATTTGCCACGAGTGGATTGTGCCCTTTCAGGTGTTGATTTCCAGGTGGGTGGGTTTGTGTATGTTCTAGGATCTCATGGGCCTTTCCAATGAACTCTCCTGTGATACTGGGAGATTCTCCTGCCTTCACAACCCCCACAGGATTTTATAGGTACAAATTTTGAGTGTAGTTTCCTGGTTATCCAGCCCCTGCCTTGCCTGCATGGTCTGCCACCTTGCTGTGGTTCCTCTCTGCCTGCTGACAGATTATTTTAGAGATTCACTTTTTTTCATGTCTAAAATGGAGGTAATAACAGACCTATAGAATTGTTGTGCATAATGAGGGCTCAAGATATTTGAGCTTTGTTGTTATTGTCATTGTTATGATTTCTTGTGAGGAACAGAAGGTACCTAAGAAGGTCACCCCAGAATAAAAACAACACCCTTCCTGGCTTAGAAATGAAATCAGAACACTGATTCTACTTCACACTTCTGTCAGCAGGCATGAGTTTTTAACATTTCGAAAACTCAGTAATATCTGTTGGGTATTCTTCACAGCAAATATGAATTCCTGGAGGATCCATGCTCATTTCCATAACTTCAGTTGGAGGATGAATTGGAGGTTTTCACAGAACTCAGATAGGTCAGGACTTTATGGTTGTTTAGGAAAATAAGTCACTGTCCCCATGAATAACATTCTGACTTCTCAAGTGTTCACAGTTAGGCAAACCATCCTTCTGCACTTTGGCTAAATCGCCTTCTCATCAGGCAATCAATCATTTGCTGTGGACATTTAGGGAGGGTCATACTTTTTACTTCTGCTCCCCTTTCCTCTCTCAGAGTACCCCCAAGTCCCTTCTCTGGGGACTAGTTCTCTGGTGACACTATTTTGTCACTGTCAGGAGCCAACATGTAGTCTCTACAAAACTGACTCTTATTTGATCAAAGGGCCTCTGGCATTAGATGTCCAAATTATTTTATTTGATTTTTTTTCTGAGCCAATAAATCAGTGTCTAAACTCTATCTTGCAGCCATCTCCTGTCTATATCCCACAGTGTTAGTGGGAACTGTCACCATCTCACTCCTGGATTACCAGACTGCCTTCCTGACTGGTGTCCATGCCTCTGCTGTTATTCATCCTTAGCATGGTCCCCACCCCACCCTGTTTCTCCATGCAGCAGCATAGTGATCTTGGAAAAATACAGATATGATTATATTAAAAGTTTTTAACAGCTTTTAAGTTTTATCCAAAACTTTTTTGGATATTAATCTTCAAATTATGTCCAAATTTCTTTCAGTGGGCTATGAGGTCCCACATGATCTGGCTTCTGCCCACTTTTCACCTCATCATAGGGCCTGGCCTATGAGTTCATACTGGGTATGAACCACACTGGTCACCTTCATATTTCTCAAATACACTAGAAGCACTCCTGCCTCAGGAGTTTGCACATGCTGTTCCCTCTGTGACAATGCTTATATTCCTTTCCTCTCGCTGCTGTAACAAATTCTTACAAACTTAGTGGCATAAAATGACACACATTTCTTACCTAACAGTTTTGGAGGTCTTGAGTCTAACGTGGGTCTCATGGGCTAAGACAGAGGGAATCCTCTCTGCATTTTCCAGAAGGAGAGGCTGCCTGTATTTCCTGCTCATGGCCATGCCCCTCTGGTTCTCTTGCCTCCCATTTTCCCTCTCAAGGAACTTGTGATTAGTTAGAGTGGGCCCAGGTGAATGAAACAAGATAGTCTCCCCACCTCACACCTGCAAATTGCCTTCTGTGGATTATGACATGGACATCTTTGTGAGGGTGATATGCTGCCCATCACTGTGCTCTACCTTGATGGAGCTAATTCCTTTCACATCTGGCCTTGAATTTGATGTACCTCCTCAGACAGGCCTTTCTGCCAGCCCTGTCTGTGTAGGTTACCCTTTGATTTTCTCATAACACCCTGTCACTTTCTTTACAGCAAATTTATCAATAAATAGGCCCCTATTACTAAGACTTTTTAAACAGTGTTCTGTTCCCTAAAGCTGAAGGGAACCTTATTGCAAAGACCTTCAGATCCTGAACCTCATCCCCTTAAGTTTCTCTAGTCAGAGGGGCCCCTTCTCCACACCTGTAATGCCTAATCTTGCCCTGCCCAGGCCTCAGTAGAAGTCCTGGGGGAGCAGGCAGACATGTTGTTGGCTTATCCCCAAGGCAGTCTTGTCACCAGAACCCATGTCTAGTTCTGTTGGGACACCAGGGACACAGCCTCCTGATCTTTTTCTGGTGGGACACTGGGGTTGAGGGGCAAAGATTTAAAGTGGAGAGGTTCAGTGCCCTCTCCTCTGCCCTTTATAGACATGACTCCCCCTCACCAGTTAGAGCAACCAGCAGGACCTATCCTCATCTGAACCTGCAAATGGTCTGTTTTGTTGGAGTACTTTCTTGCACTAAAATTTATGACATGAATTCCTGCTCAGTGAGAGCCTTTTGCAGCAGAAGGCTCTCTGTTTTAGGCTGGGTTCCCCTGAGGCAGACCTAAGATGAGAATTGTGTAAAGTAAGGTGTTAGGAGGAGTTCTCAAGGAACACTAGTAGGGAGTGTGGCAGTGGGATGGGAACTGGAAGAGGCCAAGAACAATGTGGTATCATCAAGTGGATCTCATGGAGGGTCACTGTGGTGTGGTACCACAGGGGAACTTTGGAGGCAGTGCAAGTCACCCTTCACTGTTGTCCCATCAGGATGAGAAAGCTGCCAAGTTTACATGACTGTGTCCATCACTAACTGGCTAAGGGCCTTTTCCTAAAGGAAATGTCAAGTTCTAGACACTTCAGGCTCCTGGCACACACAGGCAAAGTGAGAGCAGTACCATGATGATGAGATGCAGGTGCTGCCTGAGAGAAACCACACCTGGAGCTTCCCACCTGTGCTGTGTGTAGACAATGCTGAAGGGGTCTGAGTGCTTGTGGACAGAGCACAGGGTGCCCTGCCATGTTCTCCTGATGCAGCATTCATCCCTCTTTGACTCTATGCCAGGTACTTGGGAGGCAGATGACAGACATGGTCCCAGACTTAATGAAATTTACCCTCAAATAGGGGACACTGACATTAAGTTTTTAAATAGCCTATGACAATGAGGAGTTGCAACTGTGTTCAGTGCTGTGGATGAGAAGGGCGTGTTACTACGTGAGTGGATCCAGTCTGGTGGGCATGGAAGGATTTTCTGAACAAGTGATGCTGAGCTAAGAGTTGAAGGAAGAGTAAGACTGAGCCAGGCAAAAAAAAAAAAAAGGATGGAAGAACATTATAAGCCAAGGGAGTGAGTACCAGGGTCCAGGGGCAGGACTCAGCAGGGGGAACTGAAGGAAGACTGGAGCTGAAGTGCCAAGAGCAAGGGGGTGAAGGCCAGAGACAAGCCTGTGGCTGAGAAACTGTCCTTTCTTGCTTGTCCCTTGTTTCTTTTTTTTTTTAAGACTACTTATTGATAGAGACAGTAAGGGAGGGAGAAAGAGAAGGAGAGAAACATTAATGTGTTGTTGCCTCTTGCACAGCCCTTACTGGGGACCTGCCCCACAACCCAGGCATGTGCCCTGACTGGGAATCAAACTGGCAACCCTTTGGTTTTCAGGCTGGCATTCAATCCACTGAGCCACACCAGCCAGGGCTGTCTCCTGGTTTCTTTTTGATCCTGTCCAATGTCTTTTAGACCTAGATCTATGGGCTGGTTTACTTGGACGCTGAGGGGAAGTGGGAACATGGGGAGGATATTCAGTAGGAGAGTCTATTTTCAGCTTCATTTTCCTCCCATGGAAGCTTACAGCTGAAATTAATACATAAATTTACAGCTGCATGTCAGTTGTGATAAATAATTCCAGAAGTGTTCTGATTATTTACATTTTTATGAAATCTTGCCTGAGCAAACCCAGAAAGCTCACCAGGCACTTGAAGAATTATGTCTTGTTCAAAACCAATTTAATAGCAATGGAATATAAAGCCA
>PVKM010050802.1:0-10626 GCA_004027735.1 Carollia perspicillata
CAACAGGTTTTTTTTTTTTCAGGTTTAAAAATTCTTGGGAAAGTAAGTGACGCTAGCTGCCTTTCAGAATCTTAGCTCTTCAGTGGACAAAATATCTGGTTGGGATGTTTCACTAATGGAGCTCTGCAATGTGTCTGGACCAGCAAAGAAGCTGTTGGCAAACCCATGCAGCGCCTGTCCTTGGACACCTGGCAATTGGAAGCTGGGGCTATTCATCTGCACCATTTGTAGCAATGTTTCATTTGCTGCAAATGCTCTTAGATGGTATCTTCAACGGGACCTGGGGACCAATGCCAACAGGTTCCTCAGGAGGTGTGGAGCTGAGAGTTCTAGAAACGGAGAAGCAGTAATTATGTACTTCTGTTTCTTCTTCCTCTACCTCCTGCTGGAGGCTTCTGGCTGAAGTAGGTCATCCCAGCCTGGCACAATGCTCTCAAAGAAAGGATGCCAGGCAGCAGAGACATCTGGTCTTCAAGGGTTGCAAATGGGGCTGTGCAGAGACTCAAAATCATAAAGAAAATAAGAAGTTCCTGCTGTGAGGACTTTCTAACTCCTGCATTCACTTCCCTCTGTACAACTCAAACCAGGGAGTGTGTCCTACTGGTACCCTTGGAAAAGTTAAACCAGCTGTTGGGGGATTGACAGTCACATCTATACCACAATCTCTACCTCCATAAACTTCTATTATTTCCTTGCATGACATGAATGAAGTGGAAACACTGTGTTTGATGCTACATCTTTCTTTCTCTCTATAGGACTGAAGCGTTCCTGGGAGGGAATCCAGAACTGTAGAGCCCTATAGTAAACAGCCCAACAGGGTCCAACGTGTAGGTAATTTGTAGGACAATGCATATGGAAATTTCTGTCTACAGCTGTATCTGGAAATTAGCTTTTCATTCACAAAAATATACATGAACAAAAGACTCTTTTGATTGTTTTTAAATGTGGAGAAGGAAACAGTGATTTTAGACTTGGAGCTGAATTAAACTAGGTGGAGTGAAGGGGAACAAGTTTTAAAGGAAGATGGCAGCCAATTTCTTTTGTTATTTAATGTTTTATTTTTTTCCAAGAACAGTTAACATTTACTAGGCACCTATTGGCCTCAGTCACTTGCATCTAAAGAGCAAAGCTAATTTACCCACAGCCCGTGTTCTTTTAAATGGTTAGCCTTATTTCTGAGCTCTGTTAACCACTATTCTAACATTCGCTTCAAGTTCAGTTTCAATAATCTAATCCATCATAGTCTACTGCTCCCTGCCACATGAACAAAAAAAGTTTGGGAGGAATAAGGCGAGCAGTTTACATTTTCTGTGGATAGTTCAAGTAATTGGCCCCAAAGTGAAATTATTGAGTTGGCCATGGTTTATCGTGTTCTCAGGGCATAAAACAGGAAAGGAAATGGACCTGTAGAAAGAGTTGGTGTTGGAGAAGGTGTGAATGTGTGAAAATCCTATAACTTCACTTCAACTGGCCTAATATCCTGAGTCACTAGATGGTCAGAAGCATAGATAGAATACGGAAGGAACAAACTGATGTACATTTATACTAAAAACCAAAAACGAAGGTTGTACAAGATGAACAGCCAATGAAATCGCTTCTGTCAAAATACAATCTCACACAGGTCATTTTTATACATACGTGGACATACACACACCCACACACGCACAGACACACAAGCAAGAATGTGTATTTTGTAAGATAGGTCCTTGGAAATAGACATTCTTAGCAAATGTGGATGACAGATCAATTGTAATTTATTTTCTTTTAACACTGTATCATCATAAAGAAAACTGGTATAAATGAAAAAATCTATTTCAAATATCTACATCTAAAATTTTAGGCAGTGAAAAAGCACTTTGTTGACAAGGAGTGTGGAATGATGTATGTTAATTGTCAGAAACTGCTGGATGCCTTGCTTAGTTGCCACAAACAAGTTCACATATCAGAACGAACAATACTGCTAAATATTCCTTTTTTCCCCATTTTTTGTTGTTAAAACATACTGAGAATAAGAAAAAGAAAAACTGGAAATCCATACATCTTTCAAAAGTTTGAGATCGAAGCAATATTTAGAACCATAGATGAGGAAACACTGCGGCATCGGTGTAATATACACAATGCGCTTCTCTTCTTTAATCTGTAATGTACATCAAATACTTTACAACAATGCATTAACAAAAGGCAAGAAACGTCTTGCTGTACGGAGGAACCCCAATGCAACCGGAAGCCTAGAATCACAACGGATGAAGAGAGTAAACAAAGCGTGAGAAGCCGTTCCTCTGACGTGTGTGACCGGTGCTGCCTGCCTCTGTGCTTCGAACCTTCCCGCCCCACCGCCCGGCCGCCCCGAGTGCCGCCTCCGGCCACGCTCAGGACACAGCACTGGTTATCCCTTACAGCTCAAACTAGAAAGGTGTCGCGAGGTCGTCTTTAGGATCGCTTTAGCTTTCTACTGATGTCCAAGTTAACTTTCGATTCATTTAGCTTTCTAAAATAGATCTTAATATTTCCACACTGGTTATCGCAGCCTTCCTATGGAACAGGCTTTGACAAACTAAATTTGCAGGGAAAAAAATTAAAAAAAGCAATGTCTTGTGGTATGCATGCACATGCACTGTTCCCGGAGCGCCTCGTGCCGCCTGCCCCTCACACCCAGGAGTCGGGGGAGGCAGGGTAGTGGCTCGTTTCATAGTTCAGTTCACTGTAGGGACGGGCGGCTGAGTAGAAGTCGACATAGTTGCCGGTGGACTTGAGTCCCAGGTGCATGGTGTACTCGCTGGCTGGAGGGCGATGGTGGACCTGGTCCTCGAAGAAGGACTCGTCATAATTTCTCGTGGAATTCTGAAACGGCTGGTAGGTCTCATAATCTTTTCTGCTGGGCTCCTGTGGGACTGGCTGTGCTGAAACCTGCACGGGAGAGAAGATCCACCTGGGTCAGTTCGTTTACCCCATCCCACTTCCTCCATCGTCTGGGCACTCCACCCTCCCTCGGAGGCGGGGCAACGCACGTCACCCAGGCATCCACCAGCGGTGGCATGTCCCCAGATACTGCCAGCTACTGACTGCCTGTCTTTTAAAAAATTGGTTCCAGGGTCTATATGCTACCCATTCTAGATCACTTTTTTTGAAAAATAATTATTGTGGTAAAATATTCATAACATGACATTCACCGTTTTAACCATTTTTACTGCATAATTAGTGGCATTAAGTACCTTCACAGTGTTGTGCAACTATCACAACCATTTGTTTTCAGAACTTTTTCATCATCCCAAACAGAAACTCCATCCCCATTAAGCATAACTCCCCATTTTCCCCTCTTCCAACCTATGGTGCCCGCCATTCCACTTTCTGTCTCTATATGAATTTGAATATCCCAGATACTGCATATAAGTGGAGTCATATAATATTTATCCTTTTGTGTCTGGTTCTTTCACTTAGCATAATATCCTTAAGTTCACCCATGTTACAGCATGCGCATGATGCTTCTTTTGTAAGGCTAATATTCCATGTATGACGATACCACATTTGCTTATCTCTTCATTCGCTGATGGACACCTGGCTTGTTTCCACCTTTGGACTGCTGTGTATAATGCTGCAATGAACACGGTGCACCAGTATCTGTCGGTCTGAGTCCTTTCTTTCAAAGGATTAGAAGTGGAATTGCTGGATCTTGTGGTGATTCTGCTTTTACTTTTCGATGAATCTCCAAACTGCCACAGCAGCTACACCATTTTACTAGATAAGCTTTTTAAATCACAGAGGTATGCAGGGGACAGTACAGAACACAGTAGTTGGTTTGCATCCTTCCTGCATTTTCTCTGTTACAGCCAGATGTTGCAATCCCAGACAAAGAGACAGTGAAAATGCACAAGGTCTCATGATCACTCAAGGCACCTTCCTGCCAGGGCAGAGAGCTCTGATCAATACCTCCCTTGAGGAATAGGCTTCTTGGTAGTAGGGCCATTCCATCACACCTGCCTCAGTGGACGGGTACCACAGCCTTAGGAAGATACACAGAGAAGCACATAATAAAAAGAGAGAATCCATGCCAAATTTAGAATAATATACTCTGGAGGGCCGAAATGTTTCCAACTTGATTCAACTAAGACTTGATGGAACTTGAGAATGCTGTGAAATTATGAAGGCTTTGGTTAGCGGGGAGAGGTTTCAGAATTGCCTCATGTCCTCCAGCCCACCTCAGTGCTCCCTGCTTGCACTATTGTCCTCTGCAGGTTGCTGTCCTTTTTTAAGGGGACCTTTCAAAGGTTAAAGGATCACAGGAGCCTCTGAGGTATGCAAAGTCAAGAATTAGTACCCTCTGCTTGGCTGTAAGGACAGTAAGACAAAGCGTGTTCATGGGCTGATAGTTAGCAGTTGCATGTGTTGGAGTGGTCTAGCTATCCCTTTCCCTTCTGGGGTCCCTTTCCAAGACTATGCCCTTGAAGTGAGCAGAACCTCCCAAGGCGTGCGGTCAAGGCCAGTCCCACAGCTGGTGCTTACAGGCATGCACAAGGCTTTACTCGTGTGCAACAATCAGGGAGGAGGTCTGATGTGAATGATAAAACACTCCTAAAGAAACACAGTTTGATCACTTTCAGGCCAATTCAGTAATTCCCTATTAATTTAACTAAGGTTCAGCATGGAGACGTCCTCCGGAAATTGGTCTTAGTTAATAGATAATGATTTGTAATTAGCACGTTGTGTGTAAATGAATGCTTCTAATGGCCTGCACATAATTCTTCTCTCAAGTACATGAAACTCCCTCTTATTGGTAATTGATTTATACTAGTAATCAACCTGTTCTTCAAAGAAAGGGTGAGCTTCATCACAGCTGCCATCCAGTATGCTCCATGCTTCTAGTTAGGGGTAGCTGAATGGATGAGGCTTCTGTCTACCTGTGACAGTCCACAGAGTGTAGATGTTTGTTGGACTAAGAGCCTGGCTATGAGAGAGGCATTTGGAACTAATCTGCAACGTGTACAACTAAGCCTTGCTAAGACCAAGCTAAGGCGCCCTTTTCTGTTCTCAGAAGAGCTGCGTGCTCACGTCGAGCTTCTCCAGTCCAACACTGCACTGCTACCCAAGCACAGAGCATGTGAAGGGTTAGAGTTGGGAGTGTTGGAAAAATTATACAGGGAGGGAACTAGAATTTACTGTGTTTCTATTTCTTTGGGCACTATATTCAACATTTAACAAATTCTTCTTTATTAATCTTCATATAATCATAAACATATATGTATATATGTGCATGTCTCCTTCCTTCCTCCCTCCTTCTCTCTCTAGGTCTCTCTCAATTTCCCTTCTAATCCCTCCCTCCCTCCCTCCCTCCCTCCCTCCCTCCCTTCCTTCCTTTCTTCCTTCTGTAATCTGGGTCTAGCTGACTTATGCTTAAATTAGAGAACCACTGGTATAGAGCAGTGGAAAATGAGATAAGAGGGCAGGAGAATGTGTTAGAATCTTTGCCACTTCCGAGCTGGGTGACCAAAGGCAAACCCCACCCTTGTCAGTTTCCTCATTTCTGGGGAACAATTGTTTTTGTCCTGCCCACCTGGAAGTGAGACTAACAAAACCAGCTAGGCACTCAAGATGCTCTTCGGTTGTCATGAATAATAATCAGAATGAAAACACCAAATCCCCTTGTTTCTAGTTGATGAACAAAAATTCTGTTGCTATCTGTCTATACACAGTTGTATATGCTATTTTTCTTTATAAGGATGGAATGGACTGGTTCACACTCAGTAGAATTTTTGGAATGTTTAAGTAGTTAACCCTTAAAACGATGTCTATAACCTGTTTGCTCCAAATATGAAAACCAAGGATCACCAACCTTATTTTGCACTAATGGTTATTTTGTCTAGGAGTCTTCTTAAGCTTGGAATTCCCTGAAAATAAGACTTGAGTCCCAGACAGTCCCACAGCTGAGCAGCAGCCCTGCCCCTTTTCCTCTGACTCACGGAAAGCCTGGTTCACAGCTACTGCTCAGGCCCCTACCTCACTTGGCCGTGAGCTGCTGATGCCTCAGACTCAGAGATCCACCTGAAACCAATTCCCACCAGGGAATTGCTTCTTCTCAAAGAGGATTCACTGTCCTGCCATCACTGTGAAGCCTGTGAGGCCTAGTTGGTAATTAGGACACTCACGAGACCAGAGTGCGTAGCAGAGGACAAGTTCGACACTGAAACTGAATGAACCCAGAACGTCCCACCTGGTTAAATTGTTCCAGCTGTCCTTTTACCAGCTTAAAGGCTGCAAGGTCACTTTGGGCACAGAGAAGTTTCCCAGATGAACGCATTCCATGGCTGGCTGGTCATGGCCATGTGGCCAGAGAATCCGAATCATGGATGATGTCTACAAGGTGGTGTCTAGATCCACCCCACTGGAAGACAGCCAAATTGTCTCCTCTTTCAAATGGTTAGGAAGATCAAACTTAATTTATTTCCCAAGAGGGAGCTGAAGGTAGACCCAAAGTTTATTCTAATAAGAGTCCAAAATAAGTAAAACACTTTGTTTTCTTCTCACCAGGTTCATGGCATGTTATAATGATTCCCTTGTACATTTTTAAGAGGAAAAAAAATTATTTTTGGTTGACATTTAAAAATTAGAATGGAATTAACAATCTGATTGTCTACTTCCCTTTGCTAGACCTGCTCAGGGAATAATGACGGCACTACACGATGGCCACAGAACTCAGCTCTGCCGACAACATCTCCCCAGGGCTGACAAGTGGTGCACAGCTTGGCATCCATGCCTGAGGGTTCCAGCAGCATTTGCCTGAGACCCTGTGGCCTTGACGTTCACAATGAGGCCGAGTCAAATTCATTCTGGGGCCCTTGGGGAAAGGGCTACAGTAGGCTGTGCTCTCTCTTGCTGGGAGACACCATCTTCGTACATTAATTCTAATTTGCTCAAATGCTCCAAAGAGGTTTAGGTGAAAAGAATGTGCCCTTCCCACCACTATGGACAGTCCTCTATATCTAGTTAGCAAGCAGTCCTTTGGAACCTCCAGCAGCCACACTATAAGATGCCAAGGACCTCTGGGCCACACTGGGGTGTTTCTTCATTGCAAGTGATAGCAGAATTCCATGAGAGAAGGGCAGGTGTAGAATAGGCTGACTCTGGTGACAAGCTTCTCTTGAGCTACCAAAACTAAACACCAATCTTCTACTCTTGGATGCAAATCAGGGTCCTATCACATCCTATATGTATCTTTAAAAGCTGGGGACAGTTCACTCACAGTTCCTAATATTTGTTAAAAGAAAAAGGGTAGATTTCCATAAACAGAGTTGGCATTTTTAATACTTTTTGTTTCTATTTTCCCCTCTGTTTGGGCAGGCATCTTGACATATGAATACTTGGAGCCACCCCTGGTGATCTCTGCCCTATGGTTCATTCCCTGACTTATTTATTCATTGGCCTTTTTGCTTTTAGCAATGACTAGAACTGAGGGAGGCCATAGATGCTAGTGATGTGTCAGGAGGGTCCGGACATTCCCCAGAGGGTTGCAAGCAGCACCAGATGTTTCAGAGGGCAGCTGCGCATGAACTGGAAAATCGAGGGCAAAAGGAGAACTCCTCTAACCACTCTCCTTTCTCCTGTTGGTGGTTGATTAGAGCAAAAATAACTTCAGGTTTAGGAGGTACTTTCCATGTCCCCCTCCTCTTCCCTTGGAAATGGTTCTATTCTACTCACTGGAAGGGGGTCTTTTTCCTTTTCAGAGACGCTGCTCTGCTGGGTGTTGAGAAATGTTCAAAAACAACCCACTGCCCTTCCATGTTGACTTTTTAAAAAAAAGATTGTATTTATTTATTTTTAGAGAGAGGGGAAGGGAGGGAGAAAAAGAGAGAGAAAGATCAATGTGTGGTTGCCTCTCACGTGGCCCCCCTGGGGACCTGGCCCACAACCCAGGTATGTGCCCTGACTGGGAACCGAACTGGTGACACCTTGGTTTGCAGCCTGTGCTCAATCCACTGAGCTACACTAGCCAGGGCCCATGTTGACTTTTATCTGGGGACTGTGATCAAGAAAACAGGGTTTGGGTTTATCTTTTCAGCCCAGCTTTCCTGATGCACGAGAGGAATCAATCAGCAAGAAGCCCATTCTGGCAATGGTTATTAGTAGCCAACAGGTACAAGGAATGCCTTTCTTTCCATGATGATCACCCAATGGGGGAGAAAAGTATGAGGTTACTCATTAATGACAGAACTGAGGCTGTGCCTTTTGGCTTTTATAGTCCCCATAGAAACCACGGAGCAAATGGGCTTCGATGAATGTTTGCTGAATAAAACACACAGACACAAACTTAGGTCAGTTCTTTAGGTTTCTACCATCCCAGAGCTCCTTAAACCTGGATAGACACAAAAGTCACTCAGACACTTTGATAAAATGTGAGTCTGATGCCAGAGACCTTGGACAAGTTGGGGTTAGGGACAGAGAAGAATCCGTTCTGCATTTCTAACAAGCTCCCGGTGGCGTTGGTGCTGCTGCTCCAACTAGACTTGGAGTTGCAAGGCCCTTTAAAATGCATTCTATTTAGCTGTTCATATTGAAGTTGATGAGTCTGTCTGGTTAATAACTATCACTCATAATGAATGCTTTCTTCTGAATGACAGTTGCCTGGGTTAGGAACTGCTTAATTCTTGTCTAATAATTAGACAATTTGTCTAGTAACTAGCATCTTACGTGTGTGTCATTGGGGCTTGCCTTCTTTCTTTTAGTTTTGTATCATAGTAGAAAACTTGTTTTCCACCACGAAATAATGTGTGTGGTTGTGGTAAAATCTAAGACTCTTTTCAAGTTGGAGGCTATTGTAATGACAGCTGCCACCCAAATGTATGCGGGTTGACATCTGAGGGAAAGGCAGCAGGGAACAGGACTTAAAAAAATTACTATTCTTTAGGTATGCTAGATAGAAGTGAACTTATTTTGACAATTCCAGGACCATCCACACAAGTTGAAGGGAAAAATAAATACAAACATTCTGTATCTCCTTTACCTGGTTATGTTTGATGTCTTCAGTGGGCGCACCATATGAATTCCTATACAAAGTTGAAATTCCAGTATTTTGAGCTGAAAACAAAGGGAACAAATGTATTAGTCAAGAAAGCACAATTTCTAATGGAGGACTAATGGTGTTCAAAGCAAGTTCTTGCCCTAAACAGCCTGGTTTCTCATGGACCATTCCAAGTGGAAGAAATTCTTTGGCCCCAAACACTTCCCTTTGCATACAGACAGTGAGAAAGAAGCACAGTTCTTCTATAAAATCCCCATATTTTGTCAGCCTTCTGCAATAATGTTCAGATTGCAGACAGGGTCAGGGCAGGTGCGACAAACAGATGGTCATTTTGCAAGTTTTATGGCCTTCCTTTCTGGTGAAAACTGGGAGATAATAAAAGCTTGTCACTTGCACTGAAGCATGCAGGAATCTGTATCAGCAGCTTTGTTTTTAGCAGGAGAGTGACAAGAATGAAATTTCTAATTTGAGCTCACAGAAGCACCCGGTCATCTTTCAGGCAGTTCATTTCTCAAAGGCCCGAAGGACAGGCGGGAAGCACCACCTGCGTGTGCCTTGTGCGTCTGGGAGGCTGGGGTTTTGGAATCCTGTGAGACAGACACACACAGGAGCCCCCACTCTGCCTTGTGAGCAGCCTCGTTGAAAGGAAGGGATGTCCCTTCTAGTTACTGGCAGCTTCCAAAGACCTTGGTGGGGTGCTCATCTGCCCACTTCCTCACCTGGAACCTGTGATGCTCATGCCCCAGGCCCAGAGGAAGGGCCCCGGGTAGCAACCCCTTCATAGCAATGATAAGGTTATGATTAAGGGAAGATCTTGAAAACATTTTTTGTAAAAGCCATTGGGGTATAAAACACTCTAGAAATAAAAAAGGGCTTATCTTTTGCTTCCGGTATCTACGGGTTAATGAAAAAGGATGACACACCATCTCTTCTGTCACAGAGACAGGCCAGTCTAGACACAAAGTCGCTGTAACCTACCATCTCACCTGCAGTTATTCCTAAGAGCACATAATAGCTGTGCAATAAAGCTCCACTTGGGAAATTGTATTTGGGAAGTGAGGGTTGAAAGCCTACTTTCGATTTTAAATACCACTCAGACAGACTCTGGCTGAATACACATCACTTCTGACTGTATCACTGTGAAAACCACCATCCCATGCCAGGACCAATGCTCTAGACGCCTCCTTGAAGGCCCAGCTTCTGCTCTGCCCAACCCTGCTTCCCCACTCCATCCTCTTCCCAACAGCCAAGCAGACATCTCGTTAGACAAATTGGATTGTGATAACAAGCCAAGCTCCCTGTTGTGGCCTATGAGGCTCTGAAGGATCTGGCCTCTGCCCAACTTGCTGCAGCATCTCCCACGCATCTTCTCTGGTTCGGGGAGCCCCAGTCATGCTGGCCTGCTTTCCTAGCTTGAGCCTGCCGAGTTTATTTTGCTTCAGGGATGTTGTACTTACTGGCCAATCCTGCTCCCTGGAACTCACTTCCCCCAACTCTGGAATGCCTCTCTTTGCTGATGGGTAGGTTTTGGATCAAATGTCTCCCCTTGACCTTGTGAGATAAAGTAACCCATGCACTAGATACCCTCTAGCTCATTACCTTGTTTATTTTCCCTA